>JARHVA010003681.1:0-197500 GCA_037957365.1 Torreya grandis | reverse complement strand
CTAATGAAAGTTATAACCACTACATTATTATTTTGGTAATAGGCTAATTAATTTAGGTGCAATGGGAAGATTTATGCTTCTTAATATTTCAAATCAAGGAAAGGTTGAACCTATTTTGGAGTGTTTGGAATAATCTAAGATTTTATTTGTGTTTTATTTTATTTAATTTTTTATATAACTAAGGTGGATCTATTATTATTTCCTTCAATATTTTTTGGTCTCATCTTAGAAGGAACTCGTTACAATAGACTAGGCCATATCTAGATATTTTGAAAAATAGGCATAATGTATAGATGACCTTAAAAGGTTGAAAGGTATAAGGCATCTAAATGCTTGGAGAATGATAAGTACTTTTATATTGGTATTTGGAGAATACATTATGATGTTCTATAATATTAAGATGCTAGAAACCCTTCTATTTCATTAGAGTCGATTAATGTGATAAATCTATAGCTTCCATAATAATAATGTGATATTCATCTCAATCATTAGAAAAGTATACCTTTCCCAGAGTTATGCTATGTTGGAACAAGAAACACTAATCAACTATTATCTTGTATGGGCAAGCCAATTAGGGAATTAGAGATAAAATCTTGTTTTTAGAAACAAAGAAAGGATTCCTGGTATCCATCGATGGATTTCCATCACACAATGCTCAAGATGCTATATCCTTGGGAGGACCAAAGGTATGACTTAATCTTGGAGGGCCAAATGGGATGAATTTGTTGTTATACCCACACATTTCTTAATTCCTACCATTTTAGTAATCTAGGGACTACCCTACTTAATAATCTATTTTAGAAATCACCCTAGAATGGGTGTAAATGTTGATTATTACTAAGAGTTATGATTCAGGTGAAATAATAACAATATAATGTTGTATGTCATAGATTGGAAAAGATAAGATATTTTTAGTCATTATTTTAAAATTAATTTGGTCCCAAAATCATTATGACAATTAACTAGTTTTGGTTTTAAAATAATAAGAGTATGTTAGGTAAAACACTGAATGATATTCTAATATTTTCATAGAAATAAAAAATGTAGAAATTATTGAGTTAATATAAAAACATTGAGATGAGTGGTAGGAAGTTGAATAAAACCCCTCAACATGATAAGTTACATATGGTTGGTCAAGTAAATTTCATGGAAAATCAACCCTTGGGTGGTGTGAATACAAGCCTTGGTGACCAAGCAATTAGATGATATGATAAGTATCTATTTTTTCATGTTTTAAATTATGTTTTTTTGGTTGTATATAACCATGATGAAAGATAAATTTAGAATAAGTGATCGTGAGGCACTATTTGGTCAAGTGTTGGACTTATATGTAATAATATCAAGGCTAAACTTCCTAAAGTGCATGTACATGTTGGCTAAAAATGTAAACATGCTATGAATAAGGTAATGTTGTTTTTCCCTTTACTATTTAACATGACTAAAATGTATGTTGATGTCTTGAAGAGAGAAATGTAAGTCTCTAATTAGGTAGTTTAAAAAATTCTGGGTAGCCACTTAACTCCTTGAAAGAGCTATAAAATTTGGGTGAATGTCCTCTATTAGTTGATAAAAGGATGATGGGATTGGGATCACTAGACCATAATGTTTTCTCACAAGTAATGGATAACATGCCCTAAGCCTTAGGGATTGTATGTGATTCCTTGAGTGGCTTCTCTTATGTTTAGTGTTGTTTTTACATGATGTTGCACTAACCCATGAATAATGAATTCCAAAATAAAAGTAACCATAACTATATAGGTTACTATATTTTTATGATATTCTATTATTAATATCATTAAGGATATGCACAAGGCATAATGTTTATAGTAGAAGACTCTACTTTTAACATAGTTACAAATCTAGTTTGATTGCATTATCACAAATGTTGACCTTAAGTTATAGGTCTTTATAGTGATGTCTCCTTCAAAGAGAAAATAATTAACCTAATAAAATCTCATATTCAAACTATTAACCCTAAATTAAATAACAAAAAAAAAAATGGTGAACATTCTTAACTTTACATGTATTAGTGGTTGGATTCCATTCTTGGAGCTGTGAATAACACTCTTATTGGAAACCATGCTAAGGTAAGTTTAGATTAACTTAGCTTGTAACATGGAATTTTTAGAGTATTTAAAAAAAAAGTGTTAAAATAAAAAAATTTAAATTTAAATTACGTAAAAAGTTAACGGTAAGTTTGGCTAGAAAACCTATCTATAAATGATTTTATATTCTAAAAAGTGGCTTTATAAGGCATGCACTATAAAAAAATTAAACCTAAGTTTGGTTACTAAGAGAATATCATGCTAAAAAATATGCATACCACACCATATTTTTTCCATCTTGGTGTTACAAATGACATTGGAGTAAATAAAGGCACCACTTTTGGTGTGATTTAAAGAAAGGCACAATTGTTTAAGTGGTCATAGTTGAAATGATAATGAGGTAAGTATGTTCATTACTAAATAGGATGATTAATACTATTTTTGGATGAATTTTACATAGTAAGATAAACATATACTTAGAAAACATTACTTTTGGCTCTTTAACTAGTCACTATGACAACTACTCTCTATGAGGGGGAGAATGTCACAACCTAACCTTATGACCTACCTAAATATGCTTTATGTGAAGACTATTATAGCATGTTTTGATTATTTTTGATTGACACTAGACTATGTGATGCATATGTACTTATTGTTTATATGTTGTGTTAACATTATGGTTTATTATTACGCTACTAGATCATTATATAATCTATTATCATACTTGATTATTTAATAATGCTTATATTATAGTTATTTTATACTTTTTTAATATTATTATCACTATTGATATGTTGTCTAGATACTTTTGATGACATTTTTTGTGTCCACAAGGATAGGGTCAAACGATCTAGGCTTGAGGTGGACTTCGATAGCCAAGACAATAACATAAGGTTGAATGAGAAATTGGGTTGACTTTGATAGGTAAAATAAGTTTAGATAAGAATTAAGCCATTGGTATTCCTTCTTGTTTTGTGTATAGTTGGTTCAACATTAGTTTGTGTAATTTTTTTAATTCAATCATGTGTTTCAATTAATGTTAGTGATTTTCACATCTTGGTTGTAATGTTTTCTATGTGTATAAGTTACATGCTTTGCTCATGTCATTGTCTCTCGATGATTATCCTAGTCAATTTTAACCTTTATGTGGTTATGAGGTGTTTAGTGCAAGAATTATAATCTTTTTGGGGGGACTTAACCACCCTATCACATGCATGATCTCCTTTGTATCTCGTAAGTTACTTGAGACTCTTTATTTCTTTTGTAACATTACGTAATAATGGACCCATTAGCCATGGTAACTAGGACCCTCATGGTCAATTATTGAATGATGGGTCACATATTCTTGATGTTTTGATTAATTTATGGGGTTAGACATGGTGAATTAGCATGATGGAAAATCTCCATCGAAGTGTTTTAGAGGCTCATTATACATTTGATTATTGTGAGAGTTGATGGTTTTATTTTTGTTTATTATTGTCGACCTACCCAAAGCTATCAATGGTGCATTTGTCTCAAAAGGACCACTACTTTAGTGAAACCCTAGGATGAGATAGCATGGGCAAAGATGAATTTAATGAGGTAGTATTGAGGGTTGGTTTTATACATAGGCCATAAATGGTGACTTGGGTGAACGATGGGGAAGGAGAATAGAGTATGGGGGTCAAAGTAATTGTTATATATCAAAGTAGAGAATGGGGAACTCCTGAAATCTAAATTATTATCCACAATGGTCTCAAATATTTATAACTAATAGATGCACTATTGTTTTATATTGATTTTGGGTAATTATACTTTTTTTTTAGATTAAATAATCAAAATAAATCATATAGGTTCAAGGTGAATTCTTAGGACATCATGATGAACATACAATTAGTCAATTTTTGTTGATCTATAACCTTTTTAGAGTATTGTTTAATTAGATGTTGTGTGTTATTTTAAGGTTCAACCCTTGTAGATGGCACTATGGATTTAGGAATATTTCTATGTAAAAAAATAATAATGGGTATTTGCTATTACAATCTAGGTTCTGGTTTCAAATTTGTTATTGAATATTGTTGAGTAATTAACCATGCTTTATTTTATTAAGCCTTAGTTGGGTGATGTAATAAAAACTAAAATAGTTATATTTTTTATTAAGTTCTAAGTTATTATCTTAAATCAACCCATAGAGGTAGTTATAATGTGTCTACATAACCAATTAAAATGGATCTTTCTTGGATTAAGAAATCTAGGTTTTATTTTGATTAAGCCCTATTTAGGCAATGCAAATAAATTGAAATGGCTCTTATTATTTTATTTAATTATTTTATTTTATTATGTGTTTTATATTGACTTGACCCAGCTGATTTTTATTTGCATTTTATAAAATACAACATGAAATCATTGTTTACATCCCTAATTTGGTACATTGCATCATTTTTTGTATGAGGTTTCATTTACATCTAAATTCATGATGTTCTGCCCTTGGGAGTTTATCTTGATTTCATGAGTTCATTATGAGCTAAGTGTATAAAATGAAGGTATGGGATGTTATTTTATTTAAAAGGTATAATTTATGAGTCAATTTAATTATAATAACTATGTTTTATTAATTTTTATGATGGTAGTTGATGTTGCCTATCTATTTTCATTTTTATACTTGTGTGTAAATTTTGCATGGGTGTGTCTTATGGCTCGATTAATTTTATATGGTTGTATTAATTTTATATCAAATTGATTTAATGATATGGAGTACTTTTTTTTTGCTGTGTAGAGTCTTTTTAATTTTATTTAAACTATAGATGCATAAATTTTTAGTCATTGTTGTTTATGTATTCACTAAACTTATTTTCATTTTCTTGATTATTATTCAAAACTACTACTTTCAGATCATTTGAGATTTGGTTGGCATTATATCCTTTCAAATTTAGTGGTTGGTCTTGATCCTTAAAAGCATCCCTTATCTTATTAATAAGACCTTTGGTAGATAATATACTTGTACACTCTAAAACTAATTCAATATGGAGATGATTGTTATTAATTTAGTATTAAATTAGTATCAAGTAACTCCAATAGGAAGCCAATGGGCTAATCAAACTATTTATCTTATATGGATGAGTATATGCTTATGTAGCTATATGTAACCTTTGTTAATTACGTAGTGAACCCTTTTGGGTGTGGTTGAAGATCAATTTTATCTTGTTGTTACTGAGTTTTTGAGTCATTTGTATGATTTTTTTTGTAATGTTGACTAATGGATTAAATTTATAAGGTTTTCTCATGACCACTCCATAAAATCTAGATGCCTAACTACACCATCCAACATATGGATGGGGTGGTGAGGGAAACCATATCGAGGGCTCATAAGACTAGGTGAGAGGGGTTTTTTTCTATTGTTGAAAGTTACCATTCTCTTGTGCTTGGATCCTCATTCCTACTAATCACTATTTGGCTAGATGATTATGTTTTAATACCTCTTAAAATCTATTTAGTAGTACTTATTATGATAATTGAATGGGATGATATGTTTTATCATTATAATTAGTGTGGATTGAGTTTGTTGACTTGATATCCTACTATGATTAGAATATGGGATATGCATCCTTGTTGTATGTTGATTTGAATCATTAATTTCACATTTAAACTTTAGTATGATCATATTGAAACATATAAGTTTATATGTTAAGCTTGAATTCCCTTAATGGCTGGTATAAATGAAAATAATTACTTTAACTTTGTCATAGAAAAATTATATCATCAATCTAGTATTGTTTACAAAAACCAAGAATATGATTTAATTTCCTAATAATATAAGCCAAATATTGGTACTATTCATCCTATTTATATCATTATTATTTAATATGAAATATAAAGGAAGGATGAAAGATAAATGCAATTTTCTCTTATTATTTATCATTGGTTTACTCTTGGTGTTTATTTAGTGATATAAATATTTATTTCTTAAGGTACAACACTGTACTCATATATAAAGTTCGGGGTTATTTATTTTATTTATGTGAATGAGTTTAATAGGGATTCAATTTGGATATGGCTATTCTAATTTGAAGAGGACTGAGTATTTTTTTTCTCTCTCTTTGGTAAACATTCATTATGTTTTATAGGTTTTACTTGTATAAATATATATAGAGGTAGAAGGGATAACCTAAGACCCTTCTATCATATGAGCAATGAAGGGTAGATTGTTTATGTATGTAATGTATGGAGAGTATAACTTTAAGATATGTTTTATTATGACATAGATAAAGGTCATGTGGATAATTTAATGATGTAGTTGTTCATGTTATGTTAACATGATTTTATGTGTAATAAGTCTATTGTTTATTATAGATAAGATCAATTACAATATCATGGTGCCATTAGTATTAAGACATGGATATAAGTAGATCAAAAACTTAGTTATGGTTTAACTTATTGATTTATATTTGTAAATTAAATTTCAAATGGTGGATGATATGAGTTTGGAAAAAAAAACTATTGTATGTGATAAAGGTTGTTGATTTCACCCCATTCATGTCATAACAATTTTTATTAATTTCTATGAAAGGCCCTTTGACCAGTGGATGGTAAAATATTTTAATAATATTCTTAGCTAGCATATATGTAAGGTTGATAGACACCATACATTCATTTGGATAAGAATTATTGTTTGGATTAGTCTTATTGTATAAGGTTCATTAACCTTAAATACTTGAGTACAATGCATTACAATGTGAGTAACCATTTTGTGGCTAGAGAGGATTAACATGGGTATTGACTTATATAAAATAAAATTAATATATATCCAGGGAAGCACATGTGGAATAAATTTGTGAACATGTATCCATTTACGAGTTTAGACTAGTCTCAACTTAACAATAAGTCATATGCCTCTAGAATATTAATAACCAGGATATCAATAGCCTATTATACATTTGGATTTAATTTTAGTTCTATGCACATGTATTTAAAATATCCAACACATGGAACTAAGGACTTATCCAACTATAATAACACCCTTTTTGACTTATCTAAAGTCAAACCTAGTTATTGGCAGATACTTTTATGAATCACATTAGTTGATTCCCTAGAATCAACTAGGTAATTGAGTATATTCTTACTTTCATGTTTAACATGGTCATTTTATGTCTTATTTTATCATTTATGTCAAATATAACATGAGGTACTAATGCATGAATGTCAAATAAGTTGTTTTTGATAGCTTGGAGAGTATATGGCATATATGCATATTAATAAAGACAAAAAAAGGTTATGCGGCATAAATAGATGTCTTGGTGAAGTTTGGTATGTCATTTGATCATTTAGAAAGATAAAAATGAATATTATCACTTAAGATAAGTTATACCATCACCACACATCACGTAGATATGAATGAACCAACAAGTTCATGAATTTAGTACAGGTACTCAAAAAGTTAACTCTGGTCAAAGGTTTTTAGGGAGATATTTTCTATAGTGAAAAGAAGGTACTCTAAAGATTTTAAATCTTAATTTTTTTTATATCTCAAGTTATAAACCTTACAAATTTATATTGTAGATTTTGATGTGAAATAGACTGTCAAGTTTAACTATGTTGAAATCAAGGGTCAACTAGTTAATATAAATCTAATGATGAGGATTCATCATCTAGATTATGATCTAAAGATGTGTGTGAAGTCAATATGTCAAAAGTTCATAAAATTTCATGTGATAGTGACATGTGTCTTAATAAAAATGATTTTATAGAACATCAATGGAATTTAGGATTGCCAAGTGGTAGAAGTTCATTAGAGACTGACTACATGGTATGTAAAGGGCATATTGGCCTACCAAGTGGCTTGATCTCAGAAGCAAGGATTTAAGATCAATGATGAGAAATGTAGGTTAAATATAGGATGATAGTAAGGATATACATATATTTAAATTTATCTATCATTTATGGAGAATGATATGAAGACACATGTCTATAATATTTACATTTACTAGTGACCATTGGTATATGAAATTAACAAAGGAAAAATAAGTACTAAGTATTTTCTATTATATATTTTGATCTATGACAAATTTGAAGTTGATGTAAAAATAAAAATTGATAAAGAATTATAGGTGAAACAAAAAAAGTTGATTACAAAATTTTGATGTTTATATAATTGTAGATATTGATCTAGAGAGTTAATTGTGTGTCTGACCATATTCTATAAGTGTCTAGAGAAATATATTTAAGTTGTTATTGATAGAATTTTGATGTTTTAAGATGAAATAGATATTTAAAAGTTATATATACTCCATAAATACCATATATGTGTATTTTTTAGGTTTGAACAATCCATTTTTAGTAAGAACAAATGTCTAAAATTTCATTATGTTTGTTGGAGGCTACAAATAGTTTGGGTGACCACTTTATAGAAGTGAGTTGGAAGAGTTTTGAGCATAATTGAAGAAGAAAATGATTATGGAGATGTTGTATAAGTCTCAAAGTATTATAATAAGGCATTGGTTCTCATGATATTCCCCTTATCAAATATAAAGAGTCAAAATAGCTTGATTGTATTTTGGCTATATATGACTAGTATGAGTGGTCATTTTGAGAGAGTTATTTTGAGTAATTAGAGCATGTGTTTAAGTATCTAAAGAAAATGAAGGAATTTTAGAGGTCCTAAAGTTTTTACCCATGTGATATAATAATATTTATATGTGAAAAAATTGAGTATTTACTTCAGATGTATGAGACTATGGTTTTTGTGTATGAAGGCCTAAAGAGTGAAGAGACCTAATTAGTAGGTTTAAGTGTTGAGTTGGTGTCATGGAACCATATATGAATGATAAAGTAGCTATTATATATAGGTTTTATGTGTTCAAATAATTTTTAAATGATGAATGTGGTCCAAGTAGTCTCACATGTAACATGTGAGTATGAAGGCCTAATTATTTTAGGTCTCACCAAGACCTAATGGTGGATTGGGGATAATGAGATAATTCCCAACAAAGGAGTGTTGTTGTATTACATATAATGTTTAAAAATACATTTTTAAAGGTATAAAAATTATGATAATCATCTTGGCTGACCAAGATGGGTTAAATAAGTGTATGGTATAAATATTAGTCATAATTGGCCTATTTGGAGTAGAGTTGAGGAAGTGTGGAGTTAAGTGAAGTAGAAAAAAATTTGAAGGAGAAGGTATAGGTCATTAAGGAAAAACATAAATTAAAGAGGATTATTCATGATTATATAATCAAGTTTATGTAGGAGGACACATATTTCATTGGAGTTAATGATCCTAAAAGAGGTAGTTTGACAAAGTCAATCCTAGAGGTAGCTTGAGAGAGATTAGAGGTGAATATTTCATAAAAAGGTGCTCATCATAAGTTTAAGATAATAAATTAGTGTTTAGGATGATATTTTAAAGGTATATAAGTGGGTTATTAGTTTAATATGAGATTGGTTCCTCCTTTCAAGTTAAATCTTGTTAAAGGTTTAGTTATTATGGGTGCTCAGCTAGATAAGGGTAGAAGCTACTTATGAGATTGGTGTCTCACTAAACCAAGGGATGGGTATTACTTGATCAGTTGTTGCTAGTATAAATTTTGGATATTGTTATTATAGGATTGTGGTCCATCTTGTAGGGCTCAATGGGTTTTATCCCCTAAGAGGGTTTCCCATATATATCATGTGTATTGTGATTGATATTTTTTTATCTTTCATATTCACTATTATGAATGATGTGTATGATTATTGATTGTATATTTTTAATGGTTAATGGGTTAAATTTTTTGGAATTGGATTGAATATTTAGCATAATTGATTTAGCCCCTCCCCCCTCTTATTGATTGTACCTATAATAATTGGTATCAAAGTAGGTCCTTTTGGATTAGGTCTAATAGCCTAAAGGTGATCATAAGTAGTATAATATGGATAATAAATTGAGGAAATAGAATCAAGAGTTGAATGATTAAGTATAGGTTACTTATGCATGCCTTAAATCAAGTGACGAAAGCTATAATCAGTACAAGGCAATTTTTGATAAGTATAGAGGTAAGATGAGTGAGTACAATGAAAAAGAATCTATGAATAAGATCATGGCATTAATATATAAGGATATTAAGGATGATTGTATCAATATTAATAAGGATCTAGAATACTTGAAGGAAATTTCAAGGTCAAAATATGACAAAGAAAAAAATAATATTCTTGAGGATTATTTAAGAGTTACAAAGACTAATCTGAGTTCAAGAGAAGAAGATTGCAGACATCTCAAAACTAAGTTAGAAGAGACAAATGCCATTTTGAGTTAAAATAAAGGTAATAATGATGATTTGAAGTCTAATCTTGATTGTATAATTTTTTTTCAAGAGCAAGCATGTATATTGAAGGATGACATGACTAAAAAATTCAAGAGGGAGAAGGAGACCATCTAAGATCTCATAATTTAGTTAGAGGCTATGAGTTTAATTATGAGAGATAAAGAGGATGAGAGTGTTAAATTGAATACTAAGCTAGATTCATTTAAGGATGATTGCAAATAATTTGTTGTCATGGTAAACAAGATTGAGAAAGAGCAAGAGAGGTTAGCTGAAGACAAGAAGGTGAAAAGATTGATTAAGAAACCAAATGATATAAGGTATGAAATTTTATTTAATGGTAATTATTTTTCAATTAATATTTTTTATCATAATGTAAGAAACTATAGAAGGAAGAGTAGCTGGTCAGCTAGAGGTATGGATAATATAGTCTACGATAATGGTCATGATATGGCACATATTGTAAGATATTATAAAAACAAGCTCTAAAGTCATAAGAAGGTGCATGTACATACTAGAGTGATCAATAAATGTCAATACTTGGTATGGAAACCTAAGTAAGTGAAAACTAAGAAAACTAATTTAGTTGAGTTGAAAGATCAAGGTGGACTACTTGTTAAATCAAAAGATGAATCATATATGAAGAAGGTTTAGGAATGCTAAGAGAATGTGTCATATGTATTTACACTTTTATTTTCACCCATAATTATATTATTAACTCTCCTCATCCAAGTGGAACCATGGACACATCCCTCTTTCTATGGGTGGCAATGTTGAGAGATGAATCTCTAGAAGGGCTAGTTCCTTTGATGAACTCTTTGAAGATCTTCTTTACCTATCAACTTGTAGATGAAAAGGGATTAGGAAAATATATAAGAAAACCAAAAAAAGGTTATGTAAAAATATGTAATATCTTCCCACTTGACTTAAAATCCACTACTTAAAGACAAACACGACTCTCTCACACAAAACTCACAACATAGGATGCATTATCACATCAATGTTTCATAGGTTAGATTCAAGAAGGTATTTGATACTTAGGAGGGTAATGGATGATTCCATGAAGTGAATATAGTAATTAGACACTTTTAATACACATATACATTTAGAAAATAATACTTACAAAGAAATGTAACAATACCCTTTCTTCAAATTGGTAGACAACCAAGATTGACATGCTAGAAAAGAAGATCTTTCACTAGACAAGACCAACAAGATTCAGATCAATACTCAATATTACCACATTTGAATGTGAAAATAAATTTATTATTTCTTTAAGAGAATTTAAAATACAAATTTTTATAGATTTTCCCCATAAAACAATGGAGGTAACCCAAAGAGCCAAAAGGATACATATTTATAGCTTTTGAGAAAAGAACCAAGCAAAGAAAGTACAAAGGTAACTTGGACATGTGTAAAACTAATAATATAAGTTAAAAAATCATGTATAATATATTTTAGGTGAGCCATGAAATTTCAAAAGGTCTAATTATCCAAAACAAGTCATGAGAATTGTGAAAAGTGGCACAAAGCCTTCAAACTTGGCACAAAAAATTGCCTTAATGATTTACATCTTTTTGAAAATATCCTTACTTACTAGGGATATGTTTAATGGTTTGGATTATATTTAAATATTTTATTCATGTAATTTAATGCATTGTTTCTAATCCTACTCATTTGGAAACTCTTGGAAAAGAGTAATAACTACCTGTAGTCTTGAAACTCCTTATTTCCAAGCATCCCTTACACTTGGCCTTAAAAAATATTCAATTTACCATTAAAATAAATTTTATTGAGTTAATTAAACCTATAAATATTATCCATGGCCTTATACCTCTCAAAATAACCTTAAAAGGGCATGTAATTGAGGTTTCCACACTTTTTACCCTTGTGTGCATCATGCCACTTTTGACTGGCTAGAAGTAGAGATTTAGTTTGGATACTTATAAAATTATAAATAATATAAAATTACCATAGGTAGTTATAATAGGTCTCTATATTCCCATCAAACTTGATTTTCACCTTCTAAAACATCATAGACCCTACAAAATACAAAAAAATGGTGAGAAAAACCTTATTTTGCATACTATCAGTATAATTTTGTACACCTCCATGCATGTGTATGAGTCTGAGTGAATCCTCTCCATGATCCAATAGTTTTACTTTCAAAAATATTCCATTATAATAGTTATCCAAGCTCATTCTCCTCATTAGGTCATAACCAGGGTTTTAGTAAGGCTTTGTGTAGTTTTAGGTGTTAAGCTTTGTTAATAAAACTTGGATATTAAAATTGCCTCAAAATTTCACAAGAATGATAATAATTGGACTTATTAACTTTCCTAAATTCCTCTGGTTTACATGCCTAGTCATAAAAAAGATATGAGTATTTGAAAACACCCATCGGGTTTGATTTCTTCTCATTTTGCATGTTTAGACTAATGTCAAGGCTATAAATGGATCTCCTATAGGTTTATATGAAATAAAATAGATTAAAAAAATTATAATTAAATCTTATTGTGATTACCTAATCAACTACATATCATCCCAAGGGGTGGAAGTGAAGATAGACATCAACATGGTTCTAGGTCTCTTTGAAGTCTAGTGGGTTTAACATATTCCCTGCTAGTCTGAGTCACTTGAGATGATATAATATTGTTATAATAATATATTTTTAATTATTTCACTCCATTTATTCTTAAAAAACCTCTCAAAAATCACTTTCATCACTTTTCTTTTCTTTTGTAAGCTTGGCCTAGTGAAACCATACCAAAATAGACTGCAAGCATGTACAACCTGGTCATTCTGAGGGATTGAGCTTGTGTGAGTGTCTATAAACATTATTAAACCTTACATATATATTACCCAATGTTTATTTAATATTCCAAGGCTACATATTTGATCATACACTCATTTTTCATCTTTTGCTTGGGTAAACCAAAGTTCTGATTTTCTTGAGTGGCTGACCTCTGAGACAAAATAGAGATATATATCCCTATTCAAATATTAAAAATGAATATTTTTGGAGATTTAATAATTAATAATTACAAACTTTACCAAATTTTTTTACCTAAATCCATGGTTATGGGAACTAACCATCTCAATATGCCCAAAAAAGGCCTCAAAAACCCTTGTTTTTGCATGTTTTCCTTTAAATACACCTGTGGGTTATCCCTACAAGACCATCTCATGATTCCAATCTGCCTATAAATTCTTATAACCTTGATTTTTTTCATGTATATTTTTTAACCATGTAAAACTCCTTTTCCAATAGAATTATTATACTTGTCTATTGAAACATGGGGTTTTTAAGCCTGTTGTACGAACTATAACCCATTTACCAAATGAGGAAAGCATTGAACATTTTAGAAATTTTTGGGGTATGTTTTGGCATATATTTTAAAATAATTAATCCCATTTAAATTATTTATACTCTCGCTTTCATACTTATAGGGTTTATATCATTTAGCCCTCTACTTTCCTCAAGCCTTGGCTTAACTGTGACAGTCCTACTTGTAGTTGAGCTTCTAGGCATGAGAGAGGGTATGGACTTGATTATAAAGAGTTTATAAGGTATTTATAAGTCTTATATCCTTGGAAAATTTTTATTATTAGTCAAACATTTTTATTCCTTGCTCCAAAGGTCCTCCTAACCTTAGAAATTGAGTGTGCTCCTTTTGACTAGGATAGTGCCCTTTTGATCATTGCTTATAGGTTACTTTAGATTTGCATTTTATTGTAGTTATTATAAGATTATCCTTTAAATTAATGAGCTTGAAAAAAATGGTTATAACTATTTCATACCTTTAATTACCTTAAACACCTTTCATACCTGTAACTTGGTATGTTTTGATTGAGGCATTTTGCCCTACCTGTAGGTGAAAATGGCTCTTTGGAACTTGGTAAAGGCATTAGAGATTTATCTTTGAACATACCTTGAATTAATAGAGTCATAAAATAATTTTGATACTTCTCATTCATATTTAAATTTCAAATTCAATGTTAAAATATCATTTTTTGATCATTTCCTGATAACCCTATTGTAGGTGCACTTTTTGCCCTATGTACGGATAGGGGAGAGTGCCTAGCGGTCAAAAACAAGGTACACCTATTTCACCATGATCCCTATTTTCATGAATGTGTATTTTTATTTTTTAGTTTCATTTAGGCATGAATATTATTCAATTCATGACAAATTTGTTTAATAATATACTCTTTTAGGCCAAATCTTGCAGACTTCAGTACATAGTTTTAGTGAATTTTAGGGAAACTTTGAGCCTTGAAAGAATCCCACCTCCAATTGTCACCATGTCGTAAAACTTTATACATATATTTTCCTATTTAAGGAATACAATATTAAAACATTAAGGTTCATGATAATACCTTAGGGGCATGTTTATTAAGGTCACCAAAAACTTGATAGGCCTCTATTTGACTCCTTTTGGGACAAAAGTCTTGAATATGTAGTCTTTATCTCCTTGACTAGTTATAAACATTTCCTTGCCACCTTAACAGCTTGTATGAACTCTCTTGATTATTTTAGCTTGTTAATATTTTTGGTAAGGGTTTAAACTTGATTGCATGCCTCAAAAAGGGGATCTTCATATTGCTATTACCACCTGTAGGTGGATATCTTGACATAAAATATAAGTTAAACATGGAAATTGAGTAAGAAAATCTTATTATCAATCTCCTATCACTTAAAATACATTTTTCAACCTAAAAAATGATAATATCTCCTCAAAAACTCTCTGTCACAAACTTATACCATGTTCAAAGCACCTATAGATTTGTAATTTTATGAGTATAGAATATTGAGGGTGCTCTAGAGCTAAGAACAAGCCTAGAAGAGGCTTGTGAAGCATTTGATAACTCCACAACCCATAGAATGATAGGAAAACCTATGAAAAGGCATTAGACAACATGTGAAATCATCAAACTCATCAAACTAGAGCCAATTTTTTTGAAATAAGTGTAAATAATGACCTCCTCTAGATTTGAATGCATAAAAATTACTTGGAGTCTAACTGATTGTTCATAAATGAGAAGTCACAAAAATTGAATTTATTTATATTAATTTAAATTAAACTTAGATAAATTTATACCCTTAAAATCATTCCTCCCAACTCTAGTTTTATTGCCCATACCAAGAGTTTGAAACTGGCCCCTTTTAGCTTGCAAAGACAAGAAGGAAGGAAAAGAGGCAAGAATTGAAATTTTTTATGCATTCTATGTAGAACAAATGTGTAAATAACTTTAAGTAGGTGAAGAGGTACATAACTCACATTTTCACCTGAAAGTGACATCATCAGTCCTATACAAGATCCCAAAAGGCCCTAAAACAAGGGGAAACTACCTTTCTCTATGCATAACTAATTCTAGGATTTTTATCTCGCCATTTATAACATCCTCTAACCTTCCCCACATTGAAATATATCTTTATGACAAGTTTTCCCCCTTAACCCATCTGTACAAGTCATTTATTTTGCTAAAATGGTGGCCCAAAGGCATTTTTGACATATGAAACACAATAAAGATAAATAAATGACTTAGAGACATCATAAAACATATCCAAAACCATATTAGGACTTATATAACATAATTTGGACCTTTGAACAAGTTTGACCCTATTTTACTAGGGTTTACCTGGTTGACTTGATTAGTACAAGGAGGCTAGACTAGGGATAAGTAAAACATTTAGATCAATATGAGACCCCTATAGGACATATATAAACTTATAAGAAGTTTAGAAATGTTGGATTTATCTCAAATTTGGCCAAAGGTCAAATTTTGTCAACACTTTTGGTAACTCTTAGGGGTAACATGCTTGGATATGTTAGGGACTAGTAGCCTTATCCAACCAATGGTCAATGAAGTCAATGGATTCTTGGAGATGACTAACAAGGACATGCCAAAACAAAACACAAGAAAAAACACCACACCAATAACAAAAAGATCAAACAAAAACAACATAAGACAAGAGATAAGACAAACTCACACTTGTGCATAAGCACTTAGGGAACACAAGGAAAACAAGAAACTATGTACAAAGGGAGAGTATAACCTTAGTAGCAATGTTTGAGATGTATCCCATTGAATACGATATGAAAATCCTCTCCATCTAACCTTGAGAGTTGGAAATCATTATCTTGCTTTCATTGTGTGATCACATATGGACCACTCTACAAAGAATCAAACTTTGTGTATTTTCCAGGTTTGGCCCTATCTTCATCCCATTTTAGTATAATGTCTCCTTCCTTGAAACTCCTTGGCATAGATTTCTTGTCAAAATACCTCTTTTTTTGTTCTTGTTGAGTGGTCATAGTTTTCACAGCTTGATCTCTTATTTCTTCAAGCTCCATCAACTCACATAACCTAACTTCCATGCTCTCATTTTCCATCAATTGCAGCTGGTAGGTGAGATCCAAGGCTAGTAAATCAAGTGAAATAGGTAATCTATCTTCTCTTTCATAAACAAGTGTGTATGGTGAGTTTCCAATTGTTCTTTTTAGAGTAATCCTATCAGCCCAAAGGGTTATCTTTATCTTGTATTTCCAAGTCTTTTGACTCTCCTCCATTTTTCTCTTTATGATCCTAATTAGGTTCTTATTTATGGACTAATCTAGCCCATTCCTTTGTGTATAATAGTTATAAGAGGTGCTAAGATAGATGCCATGCTTCAAAGCCCATTCACTTGTCTTTATTCCAATAAAAGCTAATGCATTATTTGAGATTATTATTGAAGGAGCTCCAAACCTTGTCACTATACCTTCATATAATTCATGAACTAATATTTCATTTTACTCCTTGAGAGATATACCCATCTTGTGAAGTAATCTATAACAGTCAACACTCACTTATGACTTTAGGCCTATGAAATCCAAATACCATTGCATAAAGGGTTCATTAACTTAGATTGAATTAAGAGGCAAGGTATAAATATTTTTTTGCCATCAAAGAGAGAACATTTTGTACACTTCCTTACCCAAGCATGAGTGTCCTTGAACAAGCTAGGCCAAAATTATCCATCCCTCATATTCCTAACAGTTGTGGTTCTTGGAGCAAAGTGACCACCATCTGGTCCATCATGAAACTCAAATAGTACTTTTTCAATCTAATCTAAATTAATAAAACTCAATAAAACACATAAAAAATCCTTCCTAGATAGCACTCCATCAGCAAGTACATAAGGAATGGATTGCAATCTAAAGCACCTTCTTTTACCTCCATCTAGGCCTTATGGACACTCATTGATTTGAAATAAATGGATCATGTCTATTGTCAAATTACTCATGGATGAAGGTATATATGTCATAGTTTCATCATGAAGTGCCATAAAAAACCTCCTTTTATTCTTTCAATTTGAAGCAAGATGCTCACATAACCCTTTTCCCTTTACTAGCTTGGTTGTTTTTATTTCCACATCATACTCCATCACTTTTGTAATCCAACCTACCTTATTATCATTAAAATCGTTGCTCAATATAAATACTTTGACACTAGGATGAGGTACAACAATATGAATCTTTTTATTAGATAACACATGGCAGAACTTCTTTATACTCCATATAACTAAAATTAGTTGCTTCTCAACATAGGTGTATTTTACCTCATATCCTTCTAAAACTTTACTAAAGAAGGCAATAGGCTATTATAAATTCTCATCATTTTCTTGAGTGATCATGGAAAATATTACCTCTTCATTCCCAAAAGTATACAAATTTAAATCCTTGGAAAAATTTGGACTTGAAAGATTATGAGCTTGGGCAATCACTTTTTTGATCTGTTCAAAACTTTCCTTTCTCCTTATTGTCCAAGTGAACACTTAATCCTTCCTTATCATAGAGGTTAGAGGCTTGAACAAGTTATAAAAATCAGGAATGAATCTGGTTATGAAATTTATTTTACCAAATAAACTTTAAAAACCTTTCTTATGTTTAGGTAAATACAATGCCAATATGACATTCACCCTTTTTGGATCAATTGATAAGCCCTTCTTGGAGATAATTTACCCTAATAATTTGCCTTCATGGACCAAAAACACACATTTATTTGGGTTTATATATATCCCAAACTCTCTACATTTTTCAAAATCTACCTTAGGTGATTTAAGTGACCATTTTCATCCTTGGAGAAAACTATCACATCATCAAGATATACAAATACAATGTCATTGATCAGTCCTTGAAAATCCATATCCATTTCACATTAAAAATTATTCATAGAATTTTTAAATCCAAAAGGTATCTTCCTATAGGCATGTTTACCCCATTTGATACTAAAATATATCTTATATTGGTCACTTTCCTTTACGAAAATCTAATTGTACCTGGAATACCCATCTAAGAGAGAAAACCTCTCACTGCCTACCATGACTTGTAGAATTTTCTCCATAGAAGGTAGGAGATAATGATATTTAAAATAGACTCTATTCAAGTCCCTAAAGACCACACACAAATTTATCTCCCCATTATTCTTTCTAACAGGAATTAAGTTGGCCAACCAAGAAGAATGCTTAATATGAAAGATGATTCTAGACTAATTCACCTTGGGGAGCTCTTTCTTCATTAGGGGTTCAATCCTAGGATTGATTGGCCTTTTTCATTTCTTGATAAGCTTTGCATTTTCATCTATATCTATGGTGTTTTGAGCTAGGCTTGGATCAAAACTCTTCAAGTCACTATACTCCCATGCAAAAACATCAATAAACTCCTTACATAACTCAATGAAATCATGATTTTATTGATTAGTGCATACTTTTCCAATTCCAATTAGCTTATGTTTAAATATTTATACCTTATCATAGTTATCTTTCTTGGTAGACATTCTTACTTTCTCCTTCTTTATCTATTCATCCTCATTGAATATGTTTTCAAGAGTCACTAGGCCTTTGCGAAGCATGTTAGACTTTAATTGGACAATCTGCCTGCCATATTGCTACTGTAGTTTGGACTAATTTTTAAGAGAAAAATCAGCCCTCTCTTGTAGAACAAGAGATTTTTTTTTTCACTATCAAACACCTACTAATTAGTGACATTATCTGGTATGGAGGGCCTAACAAACACCTTTAGATGAGGTTGGTTTTTGTCCTCTTTTATACCTCTTGAAATATCAAATTGAGATCCAATAGATGCCAAACTATCAACATGATTATTTTCCTTTCTTAGAATAGATATGATGTTGAAATCCTTGAAATATTCCACAAGATCCAAAACTGTATGATTATATGACTTGAGCAATGATTTTTTAGTCAAATTCTACCCTCTAACTTGGTTCACAACAAGCTCACTATCTTCATATACTTGAAAATATTTAATCCCTCTTTTCCTAGCCCATTCAAGACCATGAATAACAGCCTCATATTATAAAACATTATAAATTAATGAGAATTTAAATCTAAAGGTTGAATAGTACCTTCCTTTATAAGGTGAAACCAACATTTCTCCACCACCTGTCCTAATCTTGCTTCTTGACCCATCAAAGAAGAGCTACCATAAACCATTAACATACTCACTTGGATTCACTAATTTTGGTATTAAAAAGTCCTTATCATTCATATAATACACCCCAAGATTAGATTATTCAATAAGCTTGCAAGGATCATGCTCATAATGCTCATCTCCCCATTCATCTATGAATAAATTAAAAACTCCTTCAAGGGAAGATGATGGAGATTGGTTAATGTGAACTTATGCTTCATCAATGATATCATGGTTAAAATTTTCTAGCTTAGGTTATTAGGTCTCTAAGTGATCATTATGAATAGGTTCTAACTCAATCTTTACCTTAGTGCCATACTTTGTCCTAAACACGATGTAGGACCAATTGGATGCCAAGTATCGACTTATTTTAGTAGTAAAATCTCTTGACAAGCAAAGAGAAAAGTATGGAGGTAAATCATCCACCACCACATCATGAGTAATATAAAATGTAGGAAAAGAATGAAGGATCAAATTTGAATCTTGAACTACCCCCAAAGTCTTGGCTAGTGATCCATCCAATTATAAGACTCCCTTAGTCATTGGCTCATATTTAAGGCCTAGTTTATCCACTATACATTTAGGCATATCTGAAGTACTAGCCCCAGTATATATGATACAATTATTAACCAATAAATCAATAATTATTATAGATAGGTATGAAGGAGAATTTTTCTCATTTTTTTTTCACTTGATCATCTATAGGTTGAGTTCTATTAACTAAGTCAACATTGTCATTCCTAGATGAGCCAACTTGCTTACCAAATCAATGCAATTATTTTTAGATTATATCCTTCTACCCTAGTATTTTTAAAGAGTCTTCTAATGATATATTAATATGTATCTTCTTCATAAAGTATATGACATTGATGGAAGGATTACTCATCTTAGGAAGCTCCTTGGGAGCACTAGCACCTTGTGATGTATCTTATGGAGGTGGGAGAATAAGTGCTAGCCTTATGTCTTTAAATCTATGATTTCTTACACCTTAGGAGATTAATTATACCCACTCACCATTTGAGATGATTTATGGTTAAAAATATGTCCTTGATTGTCTTCTTTATCCTCTTCAACAACCCTCCTTTTGGATCTAGTGTTAGAAGATACACTAGAGTTGATGTTGCTTTGGTTTGAAAAATGATTTGTTGCATAAAAATCTCCCTCCAATTGATTTAAAAGAGTATAATTATATTGAATTTTACCATTTTCCATCCCATGTTTCATTGAAATCTCAAAATTTGGAACTTGTGGTGCTTGGTTTCCTTGCATTGCCATGGTTTGATTGTGTATTTCATTTTCATAAGCAACTTATTATTGATTTTGCTTAAAATATGGATAGCATGGCTATTCTTAAACCAAGTTATTTTGAGTGAGTAAAATATATTTATAAGATGAGGGAGAATTAGGATTATATCTTTGATAATTCCTAGCTTGGGTGATTTGACCTTGTCTTTGAGCATTAGCTTGAAAAGGAGGTTTATTTGTTTGTCCAAACTAATTATAGGATTGGTATGGCCTATAACTTTGGGCTTGTTTCCTTTTGAGGTAAATATAATCATTAGTGACACTTAGTAAAAAACAAATTAACTTCATGCATCTCATTAGAAGGAACAATGGAAGATTTCTCATTACTAAGTAAAGGAGCCAAGGTAGGTAATGTCACTTGACTAGGAGGCTACAAATTAGGGAATAATGGAATTAGAGGCCTATGAGTAATATTTATTTCTTAAAAAATAAAATTCTTATAATTTATGTCTATCTCATAGGTATTAGGGAGTGTATTACCACCCATGGATGGGATCATTATAGCTACATCACTATTTAATGATTTAGGTAGTAAAAAAATGCATAGTTTGGAGTAGGCCTCACAAGAGATGGAATTATATCCCATGTTTTATGAAACCTAGTGTTAAAGTATTGCATAAAATCATGTGGTTCCATCTTGATAGTGGTTAATTTCTTATCTATATATAAATAGTCACTCTTCTCTACAAACCTCTTAGTCAATAGATCTCCTAGTTCATCCCATGAACTAATAGAGTTTTTAGGTAGAGTCTCATACCAATCCAAAACCTTTCCTTTGAAAGATAAAGCCAAAAAACTAATATCCACATTATCTTGAGTGATATTATGGATATTAAATTTTTTTATATGTTTATAATGTGCTCAATGGAAGTAATAGAACCCTCTCCACTAAAAGATGGAACATTCTTAAGGGCTTCTCGTAGAATTTGATCATATTGGGCAAGGTTTAAAGGATATGATCTAGTGAAAGGCACAAAAGGTTGCTTGATTGACATCTTAAAATGTGAAATTTATGTATTAGGGGCTAAAATAAAAAATATCATAAACTTATTAAACACCAACTCTCTTGAATAAGGATGGGTATTCATAAACCTAAACCTTTTGGTAGAATATAAAGGTAATTGCACAAACTAAAAGGGTATACCTTTATTAGTAGACCTAGTGGCTACCTTTGGCATAGAAATTAGGAATTTATCATTAACCAAAGACTTGAAATATTCAATGGAGTCACTATGTACTGAATATAGATGCTCTTGTAGTTATAATTAAGCCAAGACTAACACCAATCTTAGACAATCTTCTATGACTTAGAAGTCCCACTAGGTTTGAGAAAAACTATTGACACTTAGATTTGTACCCTTGAGGAGGAGCCTAACTCTCCTTATCCAATTGGAACCATGGAAATATCCATCTTGCTATGAGTGTCAATTTTGAGAGATGAATCTCTAGAAGGGCTACTTCCCTTGATGCACTCTTTGAATCTCTTCTTTACATATCAAATTGTAGATGAAAAGGGATTAGGAAAAAAACTAAAAAAAAATAAATGTGATGAAAAAATATGTAAAATCCTCCCACTTTAATAAAAATCCACTACTTAAAGACAAACAAGACTCTCTCACACAAAACTCACAACATAGGATGCATTGTCGCATTAGTGTTTCATAGGTTAGATTCAAGAAGGTAGTTGATACTTAAGAGGGTAATGGATGATTACATGAAGGTAATATAGTCATGAAAAACTTATAATACACCTATACACTTAGAAAATAATACTAAAAAATACTTGTAATAATACCCTTTTTTCAAATTGGTAGACAACCAAGATTGACATGTTATAATAGAAGATCTTTCACTAGACAAGACCAACAAGATTTAGATCAATACTCAATAGTATAGCATGTGATTTGAAAAATCACTTGTATATTTATCCAAGATTCTTTAAAATAAAAATTTGGCTAGTGTTTCACCATCAACCAATAGATTCTACCAAAAGAGCCAAAAGGATACACATTTATAGCTTTTGAGAGAAAAACCAAGCAAAGGAAGTCCAAATGTCACTTGGACATGTTTAAAATTGATAATATTAGTTAAAAATGTATATAAAATATTTTTTAGGTGATCCTTGTAATGTTATGAGGTGTAATTATATAAAATAGGTCATGAAAATTGTGAAACATGGCACATAACCTTCAAACTTGGCACAAAAAATTTCCTTCATGATTTGCATTTGTTTGAACATCCCCATACTAACTAGGTATATTTATAGTGATTGAGATGAAATTTAAGTCCTTCATTCATGAAATTTCATGCATTGGTTCTAATCCTACTCATTTGGAAACTCTTGGAAAAGAGCAATCACTACTTATAGTTTTGAAAATCCCTATTTTAAGTCATCCCTTACACTTGGCCTAAAAAAAACTTTAGTTTCCAATTAAAATATATGGGATGGAATTAATGAAACCTGAAAATATTATCCATGGCCTTAGACCTCTCAAAATCACCTTAAAAGGGACCCTAATTGAGGTTTGGACACTTTTCACCCTTGTGTGCATCATGCCAGTTTTGATTGGCTGAAATTAGAGATTTATTTTGGATAATTATAAACTTTTAAATAGGTTAAAATTACCATAAGGAGTTATAATATGTATCTATCTTCCCATCAAACTTAATTTCACCTTGTAAAACAACATAGACCCTAAAAACTAAAAAAATGGTGAGAAAAACCCTATTTTGCATACTATCCATATAGTTCCATACACCTCCTTATATGTGTGATATCCTAAGTTATTCCTCTCTATGATACAATAGGTTTCCTTTCCAAACTATGCCATTAGAATTGTTCTCAAAGCTCATTTTCCTCATTGAGTCATAACCAAGGTTTTAGTAGGGTTTTAGGTAGTTTTAGGTGTTAATATTTGATCATAAAACTTGTATGTTAAAATTTCCTCATAATTACATAATATTTATACCAATATACCTAATTAAATTTCCTCAATTCCTTTTATTCCCATGCATAGCCATAGAAAAGATATGAGTATTTGAAAACACCCATTGAGTTTGATTTCTTCTCATTTTGCATGCTTGGATTGATGTCAAGGATATAGAAGGATATCCTATAATTTTATATTAAATAAAATAGCTCAAAAATTTATACTTACATCTTATTATCATGATCTAATAAACTACATATCATCCCAAGGGGTAGAATTGAGGATAGACCTCAACATGGTTCTAGGTCTCTTTAAAGCCTAATGGGTTTAACACATTCTCTGATATTCTTAGCCACTTAATTTTATATAACATAGTTATAATGGTAAATTTTGAATTATAAAAATCCATTTATTCTTTAAAAAACATGATACAACCTCTCTAACATCCCTTTCATCACTTTTCTTTTCTTTTCTCAGCTTGGCCTAGTGAAACCATACCAAAATGGACTGTATGCTTGTACAACTATGTCATTATGAGGGATTGGATATTTTTTGAGTGTCTATAAAAATTATTTCACCTTAAATATACATTACCAAATATTTATTTAATATCTCAAGGCCCAATATTTGATCATCCACTCATTTTTCATCTTTTGCTTGGGCAAACCAAAGTTCTAATTTTCATAAGTGGCTGACCTTTGAGACAAAATAGAGAGATATATCCCAAGTAAAATATTAAATAATAGTATTTTTTGATATTTATTAATTCCTAATGGCAAATTTTACCAATTTTTTTTACCTCATTCCATGTTTATGTGGTCTAACCATCTCAATATGCCCAAAAAAAGGCTTCAAAAACCTTATTTTTTGCATATTTTCCTTCAAATACACCTATGTGTTGTCCCTCCAAGCCCATATCATGATTTAAATATGAATATAAATGACTTAAACCTTTATTTTTTGGTCACATATATTTTTTAACCATATAAAACAACTTTTCCAGTATCATTCCTATACTTGTCTATTGAAACAAGGGGTTTCCAATCCAGTTTTATGGACTATAACCCATTTACCACATAAGGAAAGAATTTGGACATTTTATAAATTATTGGGGTATTTTTTGGTATATATTTTATCATAATTAATACCATTTAAACTATTTATATTCTCTCTTTAATAATTAGATGGTTTAGATCACTTAGCCCTCTATTTTCCTTAAGCCCTACCTTGATTATGATAATCCTGCCTATAGGTGAGCTTCGAGGCATGAGAGAGGGTGTAGACTGGGTTATTAGGAGTATCTAAGATCATTATAATTATTATTTTGTTGGAAAATTTTTATTCTTATTCAACCATGTTTCTTCCTAACTCCAAAGGTCATCCTAACCTTGGAAACTAAGTGTTCTCGTTTTGACTAGGATAGTGCCCTTTTAATCATTACCTGTAGGTTACTTTGGAATTTCATTTGATTTAAGTTATTATAATAATCTCCTTTAACCTATTAAGGTTTAAAAAAATGGGTCTAGATATTTCATACCTTTAATGACTTTAAAAACCTTTCAAACCTGCAACTGGGTCACTGTTTGGATTGAGGCATTTTACCCTACTTGTAGGTGAAAATGGCTCTTTGGAGCTTGGTAAAGGCATTATATCCTTATCTTTGAACCTACCTTGAATTTATATATTCACAAAAAAAAATTCATACTTTTCATTCATATTTAAATCTAAAAGGTAATGTCAAAACATCAATTGTTGATCACTACCTAATAACCCTAATATAGGTGCACTTTTTACCTGTGTATGGATAGGGGAGAGTGCTTAGGGGTAAAAAAAAAGGTACACCTCCTTCACCATGATCCCTATGTTCATGAATGTATATTTTTACTTTTTAGAGTCATTTAGGAATTATTATTAGTTAATACATGCCAAATTGGGTGAAGAAGATATTCTTTTAGGCAAAATCCTATAGACTTCACTTCTTAGTTTTAGTGAATTTTAGGGCAACTTTGATCCTTGAGAAAATTCCACCTCTAAATGTCACCATGTCTTCAAACATTTAACATATATTTTCATATGAAAATAATACAAGATTAAAACATTAAGGTACATGAGAAGACCTTAGGTTCATGTTTATTAAGGTCACCAAAAACTTGTTAGGCCTTTGTTCAACTCCTTTTTGGATAAAAGTCCTAAATATGCAATCTTTATCTCCTTAACTGGTTCCAAACCTTTCCTTTCCACTCTAACACCTTATATTAACTATCTTGATTCTTTATCTTTTAAATATTTATTTGAAGTGTTCAAACTATATCCCATGCCTCAAAAAGGGGACCTCCATACTGCTATTACCACTTATAGGTGGATATCTTCGCATAAAATATAAGCAAAACATGGAAATTGAGAAAGAAAATACTGTTAGCAATCATCTATCACTTAAAATACATATATAAACCTAAAAAATAATAATATGTCCTCAAAAACACTCTGTAACATCCTTAATCCATGTTCAAAGCACTTGTAGATTTGTCATTTTCTGAGTATAGAATAGTGAGGGTGCTTTATGGCCAAGAACAAGCTTATAAGAGACTTATGAAGCATTTTATAACTATAAAAACCATATAACTATAGTAAAACCTATGGAAATTCATTATACAACATGTGAAATCATCAGACTCATCAAGTCAAAGCCAAATTTTCTAAAACAAGTGCAAATAATGACCCCCTCTGGATGTGAATGCATAAAAAGCTGCCTAGAGTCTAACTAATTGTTCATAAAGGAGGAGTCACCAAAATGTAAGTTAATAATATTAATTTTATGTAAAATTAGATACCTTTCTTCCCCTAAAATTATTCCTCCCAACTATATATATATGACTCATACCAAGTGATTGAAACTGACCCCTTTTACCTTGCAAAAATAAGAAGGAAGAAAAAGAAGAAAGAATTTAAATTTTTTATGCATTCCATAAAAACAAAATGTGGAAATGATTACATAGAGGTGAATAGGCACATAACTCACATTTTCACCTAAAATTGAGGTCATTAGTTCTGTACAAGTGCCCAAGAGGCCCTAAAATAAGGGGAAACTACCTTTCTCTATACACAACTAATTTTTGGACTATCATCTTACAATTTATAACATCATTTGACCTTCCTCACATTTAAATACAGATTGATGACAAGTTTTCCCCCTCAACCCATTTGTACAAGTCATTTATTTTTCTAAAAAGGTGTCCCAAAGTTATATTTGACATATGAAACATGGTAAAGATAAATAAATGACTTAGAGACATCATAAAACATATCTAAAACCATATTAGGACCTATACAACACAATTTGGAATATGAACCAAGGTTGACCCTATTTGACTAGGGTTGAATTGGTTGACCTGATTAGTATAAGGAGGCTAGACTTAGACCAAGGCTAGACTAGGGATAAGTAAAACATTTAGATCAATATGAGACCCCTATATGACATATATAAACTTCTAAAAAGTTTAGAAATGTACAGGTTGACTTAAATTTAACCAAATGTTAAATATTGTTATCAATATGTTTAGATCACAAAGGAGAATCAAAGTTTAATTCTAGTTAAGCTCAAAGGAAAGACCAAGGTGTTAGTTGAGGTTAGTTCTGAGGTGTTTATGGATATATGTAAACATCATGCTATTGTTTAATAAGTTTCATGTGAAGAACATCAATTGTCAATGTCTAGTGATGAGGTATGTCATCAATATTTGTTATTTCCATGTAATGTCAATTCATTCTTAAAAGAGAAGGATAATATTATAGTGGATGAGCAAGTTGTTTCTCTTAAGACTAAGAAAAATAAGAACTATCAATTTCAAATAACCAAGGAGGAGAAAGAATATGAGATGTGGGCAACCCCTAGTTTCACATTATTCTAAGACATTATGGGTTAGAATATCTCTGTCTAGGATTCAAGGAGACACTTTATAAGAAAGAATATTCATGGTGGATGCTAGTTGAGCTTTGGTTGATGTTACAAGACAAGAATATCATTTTAAGATGTGTTTGGCTAAGGGAGAGCTAACTTAGCTTGAGTGGCTTGAGGAAGATGTATATGATGTGAGGGGGAGCATATGTGAGATGCCTCAGTCACGGTGGAGATATGAAGATGTATAATATAGTTGTGATTTACAAAATATTTTTATTATGAATTGATCAAACCAAGTCATGTGGTTTTGAAAAGGTATTGAATCTTCATGAATGAGCAAAGAGAGATTCTAATTTTTATAGGTAGATACGTCCAAGGATCAGAGAAGCCTAAATTTAGATTAGTGTATTCCAAATAACATATGAAATGAGATGGATCATGATGTTAGGGGGGAGATTTATAAGCTATGTGATTATTTTTTTATGTCCAAGGATCAAGTTGGCATGTTGAGGAAGAGACCCTTTGTCATTAATGTCAAAGGGGGAGAAAGATTAGAATGAATAAGTTAAAATGAGTAATAATTCATTCTAATGGTGTTTTTACATCAATAAAAAATGGGGAGATTGTTGAGCATGGTCATTTTATGTCCTATATTATCTAATGTCAAAGAGAGCATGAGGTACTAGTGCATGAATGACAAAGAAGTTGTGTTTGATAGCTTAGAGAGTATATGTCTTATGTATAGATTAGTAAGGACAAAGAAGAGGTTACGAGGCATCCATATATGTCTTCTTGAAGTTATAGTGTGTCATTTGATAATTCAAAAAGAGAAACATGCATCTTCAAGCTTAAGAGAAGCCAGACCATCACTACACATCATGCATATATGAATGAATTAGTAAGTTTTTACATTTAGTGTAGGTACTTAAATAGTCAACTATGGTTAAATGATTTCATGAAGATGTTGTATATAGTGCCAAGAAGGCACCCTAAATATATTTACTCTTGAATTTTTTTATAGCTCAAGTTATAAACCTTAAAATTTTCTACTGAAGACTATGATGTGCTAGAGACTATCAGGTTTAATTGTGTTGAAATATGGGGTCAACTAGTTTAGATAGATCTAATGATGAGCATTCAACATCTAGATTATGATCCAATGGTGTACATGAAGTTAATATGTCAAAGATTTTTTATATTGCATGTGATAGTGACATATGTCTCAATCATAATTATTTTATATAAGATTAATGGCATGCAAGATTTCCAAGTGGTAAAAGTTCATTAGAGACTGACTATAGGGTACACAGAGGGCACATGGGGATACCAAGTGGCTTGATCTCAAAAGCAAGGATACAAAATAAATTGTGAGTAATGTATTTTAAATTGAGGAGGATAGTAAGGAGATCAAAAGAAATAATTGATATATATTTAAACGATAATGAGATGAAGACATGTGTCTACAATATTTGCATTTACTAGCGACTATTGGTATATGAAATTAACAAAGGAAAAACTAGAACTAAGTATTTTTTCTTATATATTTTAATCTAGGAAAAAAATTAAGTTTATGTAAAAATAAAAAATAAAAATGAATTATAGGTGCATCCAACAAATTTTATTAAAAATTTGAATGTTTGTACAATTACAGATATTGAGCTCAAAAGTTGACTGTGTGTCTGACCATGTTCTATAAGTGAACAAAGAAGGATATTTGAGTTTATATTAATAGTATTTTTATGTTTAAATATTAAATATATATTGGATAGTGTTATAAACTCAATGAGTACCATCTATGTTTATTTTGGATGTTTGAGCAATCCATGTTTAGTATGAACAAATGTCTAAAAGTTGACTATGTTTGTTGGAGGCTATAGATAGTTTGAGGACCACATTACAGAAGTGTGTTGGAAGAGTTATAAATAGAATTGAATAATAAAATGAGTATGGATATTTTTTATAAGTCATAAAGGCTTATAAAAATGCATTTTTTGTCATGATATGCCCCTGATAAGATATGGAGAGTCAATATATCTTCACTATATTTTGACTATATATGAGTAGTCTGAATGGTCATTTTGAGAGAGTTGTTTTGAGTGCTTAGACCTTGTTTCGAAGTATATAAATCACATGAATGAATTTATGATTCCTAAAGGTTTAAACCATTTTATATAATCATATGTCTATGTGAAATATTTAAGTATTTGTTTTAGAAGTTTGAGATTGTGTTTTCTGTGTATGAAGGTCTAAAGAGTGAGGAGACCTAATTGGTAGGTTCAAGTGTTGATTTGGTATTATAGGTGTCATGAACCCATATTAAACTAAGAAAGGGGATAATAATATAAACATAACCTATTCATAAAATATTAGGTAAAGGATGAAGGTGGTCCAAGTATATAGAACGTGTGAGTATGAAGGCATAATTGCTTTAGGTCTCACGAACACCTGATGGTAGGTTTGGGATAATGAGGTAATGTACAACCTAAGAAGTGTGGGATTATTAAATTTAATATTTATTAAGAATTATTTAAAAGTAATAACAAGTATGGTAATTATATTGGCCAACCAAGATGGGTTAGATGAGTGTATGGTATAAATACTAGGCATAATTGGCCTATTTGGAGTAGAGTTGAGGAAGTGTAGAGTTAAGAGAAGTAGATAACCTTTGAAAGATAATTTATAAATCATTGATGACATATATAGAGTGAAGAGGATAAGTTATTTTTTTATCAAGTTGATGTAGGAGGACACACAGGTCATTATACCTAATGATCCTAGAAGAGGCAGTTTGAGCAAGTTAGACTTAGAGGCAGCTTGAGAGAGATTAGAGGTGAAAAGTGCAAACAAAGGTGGTCATCATCAGTTGAAGAGAAAAATTAGGTGTTTGAGATTATATATTAAATCTATTTGTGTGAATTCTTAGTTTTTTAGGGGGTTAGTTCCTCCTTACATGATATAGCTTGTTAAAGGTTTAGTTGTTGGGGGTGCTCAACTAGACAGGGGTAGTAGCTCCTTATGGGATTGGTGTCCCACTAAAATAAAGAATGGATGTTCCTTGATTAGTTGGTTCTGATCTTAATGTTGGATTTTTTTATTATAGGACTGTAGTCAATTTTTAGGGTTCAGTGGGTTTTATTTACTAAGCAGATTTCCCACATATATCATGTATTTTGTGCTTGATCTTGTTTTATCTTCCATGTTTATTATTATTAATGATGCATATGCTTCATGACTATATATGTTCAATGCTTAAGGGTTTAAAGGGTTTGGAATTGAAATGAATATCTAGCACCATTTATTTACCCACTCCTCTTAGTGATTATACCTCTAACAATTCAAAATATTAGTAGGAATGATGGCACCTCATGTTTATCCTTATACATCATTATGTTTGCATGGGAAATATTAGACTTGTCAAAATTCCTTATCAAGGACTTGATTAGTATCTCTCTTTATTCATTGATTTGAGCTAGCTAGTTAGCACTAGTATTGGCTTTAATATTTTTGATGTCTTCCACAATATTGTATCATTCCTTACCCTGATGCTCAAATCTATGTGATTGATCCTTTTTATTAGGATGAGGCTAATTATCCCTCTTAGGTGGAGGCTTATTCTCTCTCCTTGGTGGTGTTGGATTGTTGTTATTATTAAAATTAAGAGTAGTGGTGCACTATTATTGGGAGGTGTCTAAGAAGTCATATGTTACTTTTTCCTCAAGTTGTAGTTGTTCTTAAACTACCGATACTTCTGGAAAGCACAAACCTCATATGTGTTATCTTTAGGTTCATTTTCATCTTCCCTTAGAAAGGGGAAGTTATAAGTGTCAAAAACCATATATGATAAGATTTCCTAAATAAATTAATGAAGATGAATCTTGCTAATTTGTAGAATTTTATTAAGTTTTGGCTTCCTATTGGAAGATTTCAAAAGTAGTGCATAATTCAATAGAATGTAATTCACCATGTTGCATAGTTATATGGACCCATCCATAATTTAGAAGATTTACATCCATAATATTAATATTTGGCATACTATTACAAGGAACCTATTATTATTTATTATTCCTAGACCTATTAAAAGGATGTTGTACCTATGGAACCCATAACCCTAATTTTTCTAGTTGGATATTTATCCACCTTTATTACCCATATTTTTCTACATGCTAAGGAATTTGTTACTTAGTTTATATACCATTTTCTTGATGTCTTCCATCTCGATCTTGTTTGAGTTGGGACCATTGTCATATGTGTAAGTATTATCAACTGGTATATAAGGTTGATTATATCCCTGATGGTTAGAAGAATAATTGTTTAAAAAACCATCATGTTGATTTTGGTTAACATGGGTTAGTGCTAATTGATTATGAACCCAGGTCTAGTTTTGCACCACCTAGTTTTGGATTATATTAGGGATTAGATTAAATGCTGGGTAGACATATCCAAGACTAAGTAGATGTAATGATTGAAACTAAGGGTATATTTATTTGTCTACATTAATCAAATCCATTTAATGTAGAGGTAAGGTATGAATACCTAAATACATACATAAAAATACAATAATCATGGAATCTAGGGCATTTTTATACATTTATAGGTCCAATGTCTTGTTAGGTTGATAGGCAAATTATAATATGCATACATATTTTGAATTCAACTAATGAAATCTTAGATTGGATTGTTGGGATCTCCTCTCATGCTACCAAAGTGTTGATAGATAAAAATTGCATTGGTAACTTGGCCAAACAAGGCTAAGAAGGTATTTTGAGATTTTGTCTAGGTTGTGATTGACCCATTTAGTTTATATCAAGACCAGTCATAGGTTACTTCTTCGAAAGTGAAAGGGAATAATCTATAGGCCATGTCCTTATGACTTACATTTAGCATCCCTAAGGTATATTTTAATTCCTTTATATGTTCTTCTATCATCCTTCCTCCCAAGGGAGAGGAAGAGAGGAGATACTTCTCTAGATTTCTATGAAAATCATGTACTGATCCTACTATATTAATAGTCAATCCATTCAACTAAGATGGGGATTGTAGTGGGGGATTAGGGTAAAGTGTAGGATTAAGAGGTGGGTCTTATGGAAAGTCCATCACAACTATTAAAAAATAGATCTATCTTCTAGAAGGTGATGAATCAACCCTATATTTCCTAGAAAAACCTCTATAAGACCTAACCTTTATATTGATCTCCAAAGGTGGATGTAATAGGTTACTATTAGAGGTTGACCTTATTAATAATTTGGGTTAATTTAGTGAAAATCAAGTGATTTTACTCTTTACCATAGAGGTAGAGGATGATAGGCCTCCTTCTCGTGCTAATTTGAAAGCTTCTATTGATGTGGGTTTTATACACACCCTAAAAGTTACTTATGAGGTTGTCTCTAACATTTTAGGATCAATGAATATAATCACTTTAAGACATGAATTACAAGGTATTTAGTTTTATAACAACCTATTGGTGGAATAGTGGTTGAGTGAAATAGATTATTTACCATTGGTGAATTGGATATGGTTGAACCTAAATTTACTTTGAATGGGTGGTGGGATGATGATTTATAACTAAGTTCGGCAGGATTATAAAAGAAACTATAAAAGAGGGGAATTAAGGTAGAAAAGGAAGGTCTATGAAAATCCATAGATAAAGCCTTTTAATACTAGTATTTGAGCTCAAATAGGATAGGGAATCTAGATAAATATCCATTATAAACTATTGTATCACATAAATAATGATATATAATTAGATATTCAAAGTGGAAAATAACATAATATACTCAGACATGCACAAATCAAAGGTTGCCTAATTGGCATATTATTATCGAAAATCTATAAGAGTATTATGATAATCATAAAAAATATTCTCAAATCATCTATTGTTAAAAATGAAAAACTACATTCAAAATAGACACATCACATACACTTTAAAGCACTAATATACTAGAATGATGGAATTTTTAAGCAATCCATAGAATTGGAGAAGAATATATATTTTCACATCGAGACCAAGTTAAGCAAAACTTCTTTGGATATCATATTAATATTAATATCGAATATTCTCCTCCTTTTTAGACTAGGAGGTCACATGTATATATAAGCTTGGGATGGGGAAGTACTCATATCTTCAAACTTTACCTAATTTTACTAGTCTAAAAACATATAACCTTTAGTTCAAAATTCATGTAAGAATGCATGTTACAATGATAATATTCAAAAATAGACTTTCCATTAAAAAAGTAAATTATCCATGCACAATGATATATGGGGGACCAAAGTACCACTTTAATAAGAATCATGAAAATACATAATTATTCCAAAAATAGATATTGATTCCATGCTATTTGAATTAGCTAATGAAGACACTATAATTATGGATATGGAATCTACTTCCTTCATCTTCAATTCTTCACCCAATGTATATGCATTGCCAAAATATTTACCTATGGCATCAAAATTCAAAAGTGAGGGATTCAAAATCTTGACAAATTTAGCCATTAATTTATCTTATTTTGCCATTGAGATTTTAAACTCAATTAATAAACATTCAACTCTTGTGACCCTATCTTTAGAAAACTTACCAACTATATTAATTCTTTGTTGGTATTATATAATACACCTTGAAATTCTTGTTTGAATTATTTTATACCTAAGTGGAGTAGGTTGTCAAACATGGGTTGATTCACCAGCTTCCCTATCTGGGTAATCACTATATTTACCTGTATATCATCCAAAATTTTCAATGATTTAGCTTCATGACTAAAATAATACCCAAAAAATTCTTTATTGATCTATGTAAATTTACAAAGGCATCCCTTTTAAAAATCACATAATTAAAGCGAAAGGAATCATCCATGTTGATCATAAATTTTAGTTGATCAAATGGACTTTATATGGAATACTGGACTAATAAGTTCAATTTCTTCCCCTTGTCCTTTATCTTGTTCCATAGTGTGACCATCTCTACTATATGGGCCTGAATAATTTCCCTAAATATTCTAATGTTAAGTAAGATGTCATATAGATTTATATCTACACTTTTTAACTCATCTATTACTTCTTGAGGAGCCTGTATGATATTCATTTGTTTCCATATATTCAATTCCTCCTTAGTACTTTATTATATTTTATTAAATGTCAACCTAGTATAATCAACAAGAGTATTAAAATTCTCAATGTAATCCATAGGGTCATTGGGGTTCCTCTTGGGTCTATTGGCTAGTGGAAATAAATTCTCTCTCTGATCCAAATCTATCTCTACATTTTTTCATGTATTTATGATTTTCCTCTTACTCACTATTTGTATGGTCCCACTTATTTGTCAAACCTTGTAAAAATTATGGGAAGCTCAGCCATAACTAGATTATTCCATTGATCTTACATATTTTGGATCTCCCTTATCCATTCAATTATCATTTCACCTGTATCTTTTATTTAGGTAATTATGAGTATTTAGATGATTAATAGTTCATACAAAGGGAGGTATTTATTAGAAGAGATATATGTGGCATTGAGTCACTTATTTGTATGGGCACTTGTGGAAGCTTTTCACCCACTACTTGCCATAGAGAGGATTCTTTTATTGGTATCATCTTAGCCAAGAATTTGTTTAACCTAGGTGTTATTTCCATACTCATACTTACTTTTGGCAAAAAATTGTGACTAGGGAATGGGATTCTAAATATGGGTTAGTTTTCCTCTTAGGGTTGATGGTTTATTGAAAATAAACACAATAATCAAACTCTAAAAATTTAGCATTTTAGGATTCCTTGGTAAAATAATTTAAAAATTTGTATTAGTAACTTGGGAAGTAGAAGATGTAATAATAGGAATTATTAGAAAAAGACTTATAGTTGGAACTTGGACAATAGGTAATAAATAAATTATATAATTAATTAACTTAGGGACCTTATGAGTGTGCTTCTATACTCAAATTCTTTGATTTTTCAAGCTTATCTTCGTCATCTAACTATGCTTTTCTATTATTTAAATCATCTTCTTCATATGCATAGTCATCTAGAGATATTAATTGATATAGTTCCTCCTCTTATTCAATCTCCACTATGTCTTTAATGTTTTTCTCTTCTTCCTCAATGTCTTGTTCAATAATAGGGACACCTAGGGATAACCTCTCTTCAAAATTTTTGCCTAGAGAAGGATAAAATTAATACATGAAATTATTATGGTTCATTAATATAATTACAATGGAGCATGTATGAGATGGTCTAGGGGTTGTGATAACAATTGTGATAGGAGGTGGATAGGTATGTGATGAATTTGAGGGTGTTGAGAGTCTAGGGGTTCCCTAAGAAGATATAGGAGATTTAGGAGAGTATAAGGGAGTTAGAATTGAATAAAAATAAGAATGCAAGAACTCCAAAATAATTTACTTGTGTAACATTGGTAAGAGAAGGAAAAGGATTCATCATAAAGCTGCTCTACTTTTTGATGGATAGGGTAAATACTAGATTTTCCCTAGTTGTAGTTGCTCCCAAAACATACTCACATGAGGTTGTGGAAGGAATCTGAGGACTAGGAAGTCATCTCAAAATTTCCCTTCTTAGTTATGGAGTAAATTATATTTGACTTCTAGGTTGATCTCCCTCTTCTAATGTGACTTGACATTTTAGAGATGAAGGTTGGTCTGGTTACTGAGATCTTTTAGGTGGAGATGGGGTCATTATTAGCTCTATGAATTTTTGGATTCTTCCTCTATGGAATCAATATTTTATATATCTATCTTGGGAAAATATCATTGGTATATTATTATCCCTCATCCTAATTTATACCTATGAGTCAATTGAAGCATTTAACAAAACCTAGTTATGTTCATAAGTCTGGTGACCATAAGAAACATGAACCTTATTCTTCTCTATGATGGTCTTCAAATAACCCCTTATCTTTTTCCTAAGGTCCCAGTACTTGAATGATGCCAACTTAAAATTGTAGGTTCTTTAGGCTTCCAAGCTATGATAAAATGTGACCTAGTCACATGCAAGTGTCTCCCAATGTTGGAGGGTGTCTTGAAATAGTATGCCAAGTGTTTTTGGCTAAGATCTTCATCAATGCTATTGAAAACCTAATAGGCTATCTCTTTTTCTATAATGTGATCAAGAATATGGTGAGGTAGTAATAAAAGGGTAGTCCTAATACCCTCTACTTGGATGATAGTCACATCTACGTATAAATACTAATAACCCATTTTGGTGAATGTTCTTTTTATGTTCTTAGATAACCTTGGCATTATTATGCCTTGCATATTTTGGTATATGTGAGTGTATACATCATTGATTATTATCTCTATGTAATTTTTGTACATGTGAATAAAAATTAAAGATAAGTGTTCTCCAACCCTATTTCTTAAATAATCTATGAATGGATTCCATTCTTAGCTATAAGGATTGTGTATAGTATACATGACTACATCTAATAGATAATACATCATGTAAAAATTCCCATCCTTAGGCCTCTTGTCAAGGTATAGAATTTTTTATTTCAATATTGTCTTTATAATCATTCCCAAGGTTACAAAATTGAAAGTGGTCAATAGTATGTCTAGTAAGGGCACCCATTCAACTTGGACATATGCAATACTTTGGAATCCATGCAATCTATTCAATAGTTACATTGGAATGGAAATTATAGGTCTAAAATCAATAATATAATTGGTGGAAATTTAACCATTGGGATTAAAACATTTTCCCTTTGGTTGCCACTACTTAAAATTCCAATACACTATATAATTCTCAAGCCACACATTGGCTGAGACCTCATTTTATGTAGTTTTGGGGAGATGGAGCCTAAGGTAACTTTCAAAAACCCTCCATGAGATATAGGTAAAGGTGGTCTAGATATTCCTCACATGTAAAATATCACCTTTATTGGTTCCATTGATGAATAGAAACTTTAAGAGGACAATGTGTGGCATTACCTCTAGTTTGGCCACATCCTGGTAGAGGGTTTGTTCCTGGTTTGGGAGTAATTCATATATGTACTATTTTTATGGGAGGGTTCATCCTCTATATAATAATCCTTAATTAACTCAAAGTCTTCCCATAATGTTGAGTAGTGAGGAAAATTGATATTGAAAACACTCCTTTCAAAAACTATATCCCTATAGTCTATTAACCTGGCAAATGAAAATGGGGACGTGACTAATATCTCACCTTTTTTTGATGTCAATGCCATTACTATTTGGTAGTCAATGTAATATATATAAATATTGAGATTTTTTTATTTGGAACTCTATAAATGAAGAAAGCTATGGCTCGTTGGATGCCTAGGGAACTCAAGAATATAAATGTTTAATGATTAGAGCAATAAAAATATAAATAAAATGTTCACATATTTTGTATATATCATTCATAGGATTACGTATTGATTAAATTCATGCATTTTGAATGTTGATAATAAACTCTCACTTTCAATACTCATTTTGATTTAAATATGCTAGTTAGATTTGGAAGGTAACCCTTATTTTTTAAATGGTGTTCTTTTAATAATTATTCACGTGTAGACATCAATTTAAAACATCTTTCCAAAATTCATTAACTTTCTTCTTTAACATGCTATCAAACCTTATTTCTTATGTTTTGGCCTTAATTTACCTAGATCATACCATGTGTCATGCTCTTGTTAACTTAGTCCTTTAGATTTCTTCATTGTATTTGGTAGGTCATGTAGTGGTGAGTAAACATTTATGATCTTGGATCATTAGAATCATGAAAGCTCATGTCATTAGATGAGTAGTCCTTTCAATTAAAATATCTTAATGGTCTCAAGTCAATATGATTGAGACACATGGAATGATATTAAGAATCTTTGAGACTCAAAATCTTATGGCATTAGGTAAGAAACTAATTGACCATTTAACTTATTGCCTGGGTATGCTAACATAAATATGCCTTATGTCAATCACCAGGGCCCTAGAATCTTGAGAGATCAAGACATTAGACTGTAGAAAAAATAGCCATTTAACCTTCTTATAGTAGTGATTTAACATGATTGAGACATGTGGAGTGATATCATAAGTTTAGAGACTCAAGAAATTATAAGCTTAGAGGCTTGAAGAACATAAAACTATTATGTTTGTTGATAAACAAATGAAGTTCCCATAGTTTTAGTTTAACATGGACATACCACATGGCATGTTTTTGGATCATGAGAGATTAAGTAGCTCATAAGACTTAAAATTTTATAAACATCCAAAATTTTGAATTATGTGAGAGAAACATGTGTCACAACTACATGAGATCTTTGTTATGGGACCTATTGTCCAAATTTGTCCCACATATAAAACTTTTCGTAGGTCTGGAGGGAGAAGCTAATCAGAGTCCTAATTGAAGGGTGATCTAATAGTGGAAAGTGTAGATATATTTTAGGATAATATCACTTTCCATTTAAAATATTTTGAAACACTTTAAGAAGGCTTAAAGTGTGAATTTGGTGATCTTAAGGAGCTAGACCGTCATGACACATCATGTAGGATTGAAATGATCAGTCTAGTTGCACATTTGATATAAAAAAATTGGGAGGTCAACCAAAGCCAAAATAATGAATAGAAATGATGTTTTTCATACCTTGAACACCCTCTAAAATTTTTATATCTTGATGAGTTTTCTATCTCAATATATAAGAATTCAAAGATGAAATAATAGAGAGGGAGATGTATAGGGACATCAAGTTAAAGATGTGACAAATAGCCATTTAAATTCAAATGTTCTAAGGGTGAAAACATGAATTAAAAGTGGAAAAATCTTGGGTTCCATATGAAGATCTAATGGTGCACAATTATTGATAAAGCTAATGGGTTTAGGTAGATCTAATGACATGTGTTAAATCATGAGATCAAAGATCAATAATGAGCATCAAGTCAAAAGGTCAACAAACCTAGGATAAACACAAAGGTGAAAAGTGTCTTAATTATGGTACACTCCAAAGTATATCAATGATTCATGTTTGATCTAGTATACCAAGGATCTAATGGTGCATGTTTAAATTCAATAAATCAGATTGATGGTTCATATAAGGTCAAAATAGTCAATATTCCTAAGAATGAATGCAAGGCCACCATGTGGTAAAATAATAAGAACCAACTAAGACCACCCATAAAAAGAATGAGGAGCTGATAGATGGAAAACATTGAGAAAGATGGATAAAAATTAATGGCCAATATTAAAAGTTAAAGAATGGATATTTTAAATAAAGATCAAATATGGTTTATGTCAAACCAAGAGCAAATGATTCAAATAGCTATGTCACCATTACAACTTAGTCAAATATCACAAGCAAATATAGCCATACAATCAAGGTTGATAATAGTAAATTTATATTTCCATTAAAGTTTAGAGGTATGATGGGTTTTTTTAAACCTAATATAGTCCAGAAAAAAATTATGTAATCTATAGATCTTCATCAATATAATGACTATCTGAAGACCAATAAATTGGATTAGTTTTCAATCTATAATAAAGATCTATATTTAGGTTTGAGTAGGTGAAAACATAAACAAGATATGGTAGAGTGTCTTATCCTTTGACACAGTCATAGCTTCAACAAATAGGTACTTATAGCTAGCCAAAGTAGACATAGTCATGGCTTTGTCAGGCCTAAGGATATGAAGATTTTTTCCTTATAATGAAGCCAAGTCATAGATGGAGTATAACTCTAAGGTGGATATCTGGTGGTTAGAGAAATTAATTGGAGTATTCAATATTTTTATAGATCCTTTAAGGATTTTCCTTTATTGGTAAGATCATGGACCATCATCCTTAAAATAGATTCTTGTCTTTTAGTGTATTTCTTAGCCAATGAGAAGATATTGAATACTATTAGATAAAATTAAGGTTAGCATATTGATGAAGGATTAGTCCTGATTAGATTAAAATGTGGTGGATATTTCAAGAAAGGTGGTTACAACTCATTGATTAATTTTTTGATGTATAATCTTCCTCTATTTCTTTCCCTTTCTCTATATTACCCATTATTTTCCATTTTGTAAACTCTCTCTCAGATTTTGGATTCCCAAAAAGACTCTTTGATTTTTAAGAGTAGGGGACTCTATCATATATTAAAAAATATTCTCATCTTGATTAGGCTAAACCCTATCAAGCATTTGTAATAACTATCTCTTGATGAAATAAATGACTTTATTTACCTATATCTTGCATTGGATATGTGTTGAGTGAGTTGTGCATGATGGCATTGTGAAGGAGAATGCTCCTCATCAATTGTCCTCATTTTTGAACTCCTTTAGGGTTTTTTCAAGATATTTAATGTTTGGATTAGTTTTCTTCTTGAACCTAGTTAATGAAACACTTATGCATTGACCTAGATTGTGAGGTTGTGTAAGCTAGAATTATCTTCTACAGATCTAGTGTGGGTTAAAGCTTATGGGAGTTTCCCATTTTTATTTGTAAAATCAGCTTGTTAACTTTATTAATATCCCTTTACCCCTTTATAACCCTTTTCCCTATAGTTTCATTAGTTTAGGTGATCCATCAAGAGGAAGCTAACCTTTTCTAGAGGTTCAACCCCACCATAGGATACCCACAGCCTAGGGTTATTACCATATTATGACTGGGAGTGGAGGAACCTAAGGAAATATTCCACAAGGGTATAATCTAATATCATAATACACCTAGTTTAGAAGAAATCAATGGTATTCATTTATTAATATTATGATCAACATGTACATACTAAGATAAGAAAAACTAGATCCATTAGTTTGTAAATCATATTGAAGTAAAAATTGATAGAGAATCCAAAGTTTGAGATGACTTAAGATACTAGTTAAATCTTAGATTATTGTGAATTTTACTTTGGAAATGATGTATTTTTCATAAATATATTTTTTAATAAATGTGTGATACCCTAATCAAATATCTTTATGTTCGTAGTTCCTTAATAATGATTTTTTCAACAATGAGTCCCTATTTTTAAAAAAATTAAAATGGGGTTTGTGTTCTAAGGAATAAAAGATACATAAATCATATATAAAATCTATATATTTCCCCATACCTTTAAGTATTATTGTTCCTAAACTTTTAGATTATGTACAATAATCCATAATTTTCATCAGCCCAGAAGGACAACTTCATTTTACATCCCTAACTTCATCAACATCAGTAAAATAGGTGAGTCTTCACTCTTTTATTTCAAACCTTCCCATTCTTGCCTTTTAATAATTTCATATTATGACTACACCAATAGGAACTTCCATTCACACTCCACTTCATCCACTATTATATCTTGTTCATTTTACACTCCTCCCATTTCAAGGCAAACTCTTACTCTAATTGGGATACCACTGATGGAATATCAGAGGAAGCCTAAGAACCATATTATTTATCCCTAATTTTAACAAATGATAGGAAGCCTAAGAACACTCTTATTTATCCCCAATTTTTACAAGAATAAATCCATGTTGATGGTCTATTTTTTAGGGGAGGAACTCTTTATGAAGAGTTAGAAGAGGAGTGAGAAGTAGAACTAGTAGAGGAGCATGAGCAAGTTGAGTCATGAGGGACCAAGATATATGAAGACTCAGAATTAGAACAAGAAAAGGATGAACAAGGTGATATAGAGTTGATATCAAAAGAGAAGAAAGAATAATATGATATGGAGTAAAAAATTATAATTTATACAAGAATTTCTAAACTAAGAACATAAATCATTGGTTGCACCTAAAATCTCTCCATCTCAAAGTGCAGAGCAAAAAATAAAGAATGTGGTTAAAACTACACTCATATCTACACAAGATAAAATAATAGATTCAATTCCCAAGAATATTTCAATTATTGCTAATGTTTCTTTAGCTTTTGATACAAGTTATACATATGGACTTAATGCATAGGTTTTGATTAAACATGCTATAATATCAACCTCTACATCCATATTTTCTATTACCAATGCTTCTTTGGGTGATGGCCAAACATTAATTATAAATGCATTAAAAAATCTTGATTCTTGGTGTATCTTACAATTAGTATTTATCTAGTTAACACAATAAAAACCACCCATTTTATACATTATTTCATTTTTTATTCTCCTAGCTCGATTAAGAGGCCTCAAGCATTCAAAATTTAATGTTTAAAAACTATATCCCAAGGCCCATTATATTTTGTTTTCTCTACTACCATTAAAACTAATAAGGGATCTACCAATACTGTGAGCTTGCTTCAAACCATTTTAACTCATACATCCATTATATAATCTAGTCCACATTCTATAAGACATAAGAAGTGGGTGCTTTTTCAAAACTTGGTGTCTACATCTATTTTGGCTACACATGTTACTTTGTTAAGGACATATACACATTGAGGTGTACCCATTTATTTGGATACCCAAATAGACTCCTCCACAATATCAATATTTAGTACATTCAAAATGATCATATAAATTGTTTAGACACCTTAATAAATTAAGGTCACCACCTAAATAAAATCCATCCCATATTTTCTTGAGATGATTACATCTTTTCCTACTACTTATCCTAATTCAACATTTATGCTCCCACCAAGTCAGTCTTATCCTTCCACCTATGCATATACATATCTAAGATAAACAAAAACTAAAGAGAGAGAACATATAGGAAGAAGAGGCAGGTATATAAGACTTGATTACACTGAGCAACCACAAATGGGGTTCTATTTTGATAGGTAGATGAACAAACTAATGAAGGTTAAAAGGAAGACCATATTAGTAGTGGGAATTTTTTTTAGGTATAATATAAAGTAGACATATTATCTCTAACTAGGAAGAGGAAGTTCCACACCTTAGACCTTGATGAGTATGAGGAAGATCATTATAATGTTTTTTTTAGAAATAGGGGGAGTGATTAAATAAATATTATAAATTATTATCAATCCAAGTAAAAGTTTCAAGAAATGAATACTATATAGGATCCAAGAGTAAAAGGGTCCATGAAACTATAAAATATTTTTGGTTCAATAAGGAATGTAATAATTAAATCATAACTATAATGTTATAGTTAGCCTAAGAGTATAATAGAATAAATGATATGAATATTAAACTCAAATCGATGGTCCAAGCTACTAGGAATAAGGGATATGCACACTTGTGTTTCATATCACCCCTTGATGTTAATCTACCACATAATCATGTGACAACTAGAGGAAATATTTATTTATAGTGATATAATGAAATCCATGCCTTGGTGTATCAATTAATGAGTTAGGAATAATGGGAATTATCAATTTTTAAGTTATGAAGATAGTCTATCTATACACGTCTTTAGGAAAACTAGTCCCCAAGCCCATTGTTGAAGGCTTGATCCAAGGGTTATTTATATTTTTTTATTAAAATTGGAGGGTATTGTGTATAGAACCAATGAACAAATTACTCAATTAATAACCTTTGTAAAATATAAGGTAGCCAACATAGATACATTGAATAAATCATTGAAATCTCTAATAATTATTCATGAAAAGATAAAGGCCAAGCTATAATTTTTGTTCAAAATTTATATTATTTATTATGAGATGATAAAAATATATTTTTAACCTAGACATGATTTATACAAGAATTTGGAGGCATTTAATTAGACTCATAATTCAACACGTACATCTTTTATATCTCATACCACCTTCAAGTACACAACCTCAGTTTCTAAGATATATCTTAGTGTATACATATAAAGGTATAATGTTGTTGACACTTTAGCCTACATAAAACCCCATGAATTTATTAAATTTAGTTATAACTATTACTACAATGACTAATATTATGAGCATGCAAGTTCCATTATCAAGCGGTACCGCATCAACACCTTAATTTGCATGTTTATTTATTACAATTGAGACTCAAGTCTCAACCCTTTTTTGGCATATATATTTTATTTAATAATTTTTTCCAATGGATAATATTTATATTTATATAGAAAAACAAACATGAGTTTTGATAGTTGGTTCTAGAAATAGAAGAGCAAAATTTGGACTTTGTTTCAAGATGAGACACCACCTCCCAAGATATATATACTTGTATCCTATGCATTATAAATGGAGGATAATTTTTAAATTAAGATAAATAATAGGTTATAATTATTTTTATGTAATTTTTTCTTGATTTTTTTTTCTTTATAAAATTTTGTGATTCATCGAAGAACATGTGTTGTACTAGTATTTTAGTCATTGGTTTGTGTAAAAGTGTTTTCGATATATTTATCCACATTGTTATATAGTTAATTTGAAAGTTTTTTGTTTGTTAATCTTGATATCCCTTTAAAGATGTGCAATTTAAATAATACATTGGAATCAATATTCAACTATAATCATTGCCATTTATTCTATTTATTTCCTTGGACATCTGAGTGTGTTTACAAAAAAAACTACAAATGGCATTAGTTCCCAAGAACTAGTCTAATCCATAGTGAAATGTATATAATGGAAGGGTTTCATATATTTATAGCACATAAAAAATATTTTTTCTTGACCCTTCCCCATTTTTATACTTTTTTGATACAATCTACCTTAGGCTAGAATCCACTCAATAACCTCAAGTAGATTTTAGTTTCATTGAGACTCCATACATCCCAACCATCTGAGGTATATAACACATTTCTCACTACTATTCCACTACCATGTTATATACATAATTTAATACCCCATAACTTGTGACTTTGACTAAAGTTTATTCATCAATCCTAAAAAGTTAGAGGCTACCTTGTAATATTGTGGTGTGTATAAAACCCACATCAATAATGCCAAATGAATTAGTTTGGTAGATTGTCATGAAGTGTTTTAAAAATTTATAGCATAATTTTGTTTCTAATAGATTTTAATGTATTTAAACTACCAAATACATGGATTTCCTTGTCAAGAATTGGAAATGTTTCATCAAATGTAATGAATATATGTCTAACCTAGGTAGAGTATCTATTTAAGAATCCTCCTAGAATGTGCCAAAATGGGTTTTATAGATTAGGGCATGTTGATCCATCAAATTATAATGGGGATATACTTTTGATTATATTATTTAGTTTTGTTTCTGAAAAAAATATCAACAAGATGTACTCTCATGAAATGCAATGATTTTTAATTATGAATACAATGGTGTTCTTGAAGAGACTTTAAATATTTTGAACAAAAAAATCCTAGACTAGATGTAGTCTCATGGAATGTGATGATTGAAGGATATTAACAAATTCAAATTATTGAAAAGGTCATGGATACTTTTAATTAAATTTAATTTCCATGTCTATAACAAAACCCTACATATAATTATTACTAATATATGATTTAAATCAATTATATCCAAATTATGAATATAGATGTTAGTTTAGAATATTTTTAATCCAATCTTATGAAATTTCATTCATTATTGAATCATGCTCACCATGATTCTTATCTTTTTTGTAATGTGAATTCCAATAAATTTTGAGTTCTCTTTATGTGTCACCTTGAAAATCCTAACATCAACACCTTGCCCCCATTCCTTTATGTATATTATTTTTTTATTGAGCACCTAAGATATAAGTATTTTATTGTGCACTCTTGTAAAAGATCTAAATTTTGACATTTCCATTTTTTCACACATTTTGTTAGATGTTGTGAAAATTTCCCCTTCGTACACTCCATGCCTTGGTCAAAATTGTAACACTTTTATTCACTCAAATTTCATATGTTATTCTTTGTTTAGTACCTTGTTAATATTCAAACTAAATTTAATCTTCCATGCACATCCCTTACAACAACATCTCCCACATGATATTTCATGGGTTTCATTGCATGCTTAATTAGTAAACCCTTCTGTGTCATAATTTGGTACCTAGTTTTCTTTCATCTGCACCATCCAAAACATAGGTTGTATAGTATTTCCATTTCACTTAGGATCATCCTACATAAAGCTCCCCATGTAATTAAAATATAATATACTATTTAAATTAGACTTATATTGGTATAACTACCATTGTTTTCAACTACGTAGACCACGATGTTCCCCAACACCTAATTTTTGACAAATTGGAATGATTATTGATTCTCTTTTCCAATACCTTATTGGTTCATAAACTATCCTCCTTTACCTATCTCCAAAACCTCTTCTTCTCTTTATACTCATATTTTCTCTCTTCCTTTATACTATTTCATTTTACCTTTAGTGGGTTTTCTCCCACATTTATTCATCTACCTCCTTCAAGTGTTATTAAATAATTTCCTATTGTGTGAACCATGCAACTAAATTCCCATATGATCCTTCCTTGTTTATTCTTCTACCTCTCTTCTTAGGTTCCCTTATTTAATTTAAGGGTTTATGTCCAACTCTAACTATCCACATCTACCTAGTGTTTATAATACTTCTCCATATACATTCCCTCATAAAGGCTAATATAGAAATTTTATTTTGTTCTTATCTTTTATTTTATATTATGGGTATATACACACATTTCTCCCCTATGGGTATATTCCCACCTGCTTCCTTCCACCTCCAATAAGGATTTTTCTAACTCTTATGTCATGTTTTTATACTTTTTTCCTCTTGTTTCACCCTCTTATTTATTTTCTCACCCTATTTATTCTTGGAAATTTGATGGAATTTCACTTATCCTAATCATGTACCCCATAGCAAGGCACTTCTCTATAGTAATTTTGTGGGTTTCCCTCATATCCTTTGTGCCTCTAACTCTACACTCTTACACTATGATTTAACTTACTTCATCCTTCTCGGATTCTTTATATTATATTCCTCAAATATCATGAAAATATATATGAGATCCATCAATTCCCATTTCCTCATCACTCTTATTATTCATGCCATGTGCAATAAAAATTATGAATTCCTTATCAACTTTAGGATTATTTTCATCTTATCTCTTCTCTAGAAACTTAATTATTTATTCATATCCCTATTATGCTCCTATTTTATATCATTCCACTCTATTATGATCTTGAAAACCCTATTATAGTTGTATGTTGACCTTATCTCCTCATTTCTCCTTTGAGTATTCTATCTCAAGCCTCATGTGGTTTCATCATTATGATACTTCATCATTAACTTCATTCCTTCTATTTGACATGCTTCCTATATATTTATATTAGTCATGTAGATATTCCATTCTTAGCTAGTACTTGTTCCATATCTTCCTTACTTGGTACATCCTCAAACATATGTGCCTATGTTTATATATTCTCATTCAATATTGTGCTAGCTTTTAGCTGCTCACAAGGAATATCTTCTTCTTTACTATTATATTCTAAATAATTTTTGGCTATTAACTATAATTAACCTTCATCTAGGGAAGTATATTATCCATGATATAAATCATTTAATTCATCTCATTCCTTTTCATTAATGACTAATACATCATCCCAATGTTATGTGATAATTTATTCTTCATAGGATAACACTTGAACTTCCTTATTTATGTCTCTCCTCAAAATATTCAAATGTTATTACAATAACATCTCATCATACTAATTTTATTATATGGAAATATTATTTTATGTGAATCCATTCTTTATGCCATCAATTCTTCTCGACAACTTGTGTTGCTCTACAAGGCATACCATAAAGTTTGACAATTCTGAGTCCATCTAGTCAAAACATATCACCTTCTTCTTGCCCTTCCATCTCCTCATACTCATTTTATTATATGTAAATGTGAATCCAGTCTTTAAGACATAAATTATTATACATAACTTGGGTTTCTCTTATAGTCATACCATCTAGTTTGACAATTTTGAGTCCATCTAGTTAAAACATATCACCTTATTCTTGCCCTTCCATCTCCTAATATTATGGAGATATCTCCAATACTATTTTATTAAATCACATATACTATTCCATGTGAACCTAATCTTATTAGAGTATTATATGCCTTAAATCACAAAATAATTCTCTATGCCGAACACCCAAATCATCATCTTTTCATGACGTTGTCTTTGTAAGGACATTCATATGCCATATTCAATGTAATCTCCTACATGTTATAGAACTTATATGGATTAATATCCTTCATATGTTAATCCTATAGTGTTATTATGATTCTTTAATCCTAGATTTCTTATCCTCTTCAATTATCCTTCTATGAAACATGTCCAATTTAATGTCTATCTGCTCTATCATCAGTATGACTTATGACTTTGAGTCACTACTTACCTTTACTTTTTTATTGCACCATCTTCTTCACTCCTTGTTCTCTACCCTTTTAAGATAATGGATATCAAATTTTCACACCTTTTACCTAATTTATCTCACTTTAATATGTCACTTCTCATCTCAACACATTATCTCCATGCACATATCTTCACTGATCTCTTTATAATGATATTATTGTCTTCTTCACACATCTAATTCATCTTTCTCACTATGAATTAATTTTCCCTACATGGACACTATGGGTTTCTTATAACACAAAATTTTATTCTTCTTAATGCCATTATCCTCTATCATGATTATACATAGGTTCTTTACATATAATGGCTACTACTATGAAATTTTGTTCATGATCCTACTTATCTTGTCCTTGATTTCTTTACTCCACTTATCCTATACTAACTACCTCATGATTATCATTTACTATTATTAAAATTCACATAACACAATTGATTTGTTATCTCATATTGATGATGTAAAAATATACATCACTCTACACTCTTCAAAAACACTCACTCTATTTTATCATAGAATATTCTTCTCTTGTATTCTCAAAATATACTTGACCTTGCTATAATACTAGTCGATGTAGTCATGGTCGAGTTACTATTTAATGGATGCCATTACATGTAGAGCGTAATTTTAGACATGAAAATATATACAATGGATTAAAATCCTTGTATTTTCATTATTAACCTAACCTTTTAGGTTACAAATTATTTGATTCTCTTTAGCTTTAAAATGGAACTTTATGGATCTCTATCTAGTCCTCAAACTTGGATCTCTCTCTCTCTACACTCATCACTAGCTATATTATATGTTTGGATAAAATTATTATATGATATATTTAATATAAAAGAGTGGATTAAATAATATATTCCTTCACCCACTAAGGATCTAGTCCTTCTACCTTCACTCTCTAATTTGAAAACATTTCCCCCCTTATGGACACCACTCCATCTAATGTTGGATCAATTCATTATTTTATAGACTCAAATACTAAATCACACTTATTAATACTCAATTATATTTTACCACCCATTTTTATTTTTAGTTTTTAATTTGTAGTAAATCCTATCCATCTCTCACACATCAACATCTAGAAGTTTCTTTTTCCCATAGTCTATTTTTTGCCTTTTTAATCCAGTCACAATCCTAGATAGTATGGTGTATGATCCATATGGAATTATTTATGGTTATCTATTTTATTTTTTCCCTTGACCTATGAAAAATTTATCCATAATTTTAGGATCTCATGTGACTACTTATGTATGTGTCATCTAGTGCTCATGCGAGTTTTATGGTTTATGCCTTTGACTCCAATCTTGTGACCATCATCTTCACCTCAAACATTAGTGATATAATGAATCCTTCATTTTTGAATAAATATCACCCTAATTTTTTTTGTGCCCATGCATTATATAAATTATTAATGTCTCTTTGTGCATCACCTCTCAAATATATTCCTCAACATTTTGCATGTATCCCAAGGTGTAGATTCTATTTTTATTTCATTAATTGTCTATAAATATTTTATTATGTGATCTCACTCAAACGTAAATTATTTTCATTTTCACTTGTTTGTACATTATCTTATACTTTTTTAAAAGTTACCCTTTCCATGCTCCATTCCCCCTTCTCATACTCCATGCCTTGGTCAAATTCTTAACCCTTTTATTCACTTAAATTACATGCATTATTCCTCATTTAGCCCCTTGGAACTCTTTCACCTAGATTTAATATTATATGCACTCACCTTTTAAATTTAAATCATATGTGCTCTTCCACAGGTTTCCCCATAAACATAATTAGTAATCCATTATATTTCATCCTTCATGACCTACCTTTCCTTCAATTGCAATTCTAAAACATAGGTTATGTAGGATTTGCATTTCACTTGAGATTATCCTATATTAATATGGTAATCCATTGCATGGGTAGAATCTTCAAAAATATTTTGGTAGTGGAAAATTAGTTCTAATGTTACAAAATGCTAAAATAATGGGTGAAATCCCATTCTAAAGAAGATAGTTAAATTATATTTTAATAATGGCAACTGATATTTAGAGTGGGAAGCCACTCATTCATAACATTATCATCAAAAATTATTTAAAATGCCATTATTACAAATTAATTTAATTTATTATTACATAAAAACACATTAGTACCTGATCCCATGTCATTATGGGTATGTATGGTAGCCTATTTCATGGGCACATGATTAATAAATATTTTGGCACGGACTCCTGAATTCTCATATTTCAAAGAGATAATAAAATGTGTAGTAGCCAAATATGAAAATGTTGGTTAAATTTTTTTTTTAATAATGAGTGGCAACCTTTTCTTGGGATATAAATGAATCTCGTAGAGAATCCATTAATAAAGGTTTATTTTTTATAATGGATGTCCACTCACTAGTCACTTCAAGTCATTATAATATTTAAAAAAATCAAAATTCAACCCATTCCAAACATTATCATTCAACATATTTTAAAAGGTCATTAATTTTTTCTTCTACAAAATTACATCAAAACCCCATAGTATTTTCAAACAAACACCTAGACTAGATGTAGTCTCATAGAATGTGATGACTATAGGATATGTAAATATTGGAATTATTGAAAAAAACATGGATAGTTTTAATTAAATAAGTTAATAGGTTTAAAATAAAACACTATAACATTTTACATGATCCTCCATGCTTTCTCCAAAAAGAGAAATTTTCCAAATAGGATATGGATCACCACCATAACATAATCAAAAGTGAAAATTATTTAATGTGTTTTTGAGTTCCTTGATAGACATATGCAAAATGTGGGAGCATACAAAAAGTAAAATATTTTTAAAGAAATGACTTAATAAAATGTGGTTTCATCAAAAATATAAATTTAGAATAATTATATATAAACTAATATTATTAATGAGGATTCGATTGTTTTCAATAAAATTTATAAAAAATATGTGGCATCATAGACTGTAATGATTACAGGATATGGAAAAACTAGGTCTATTTAAATAATTTATATAAATGTATAAATCATTAATATAGGAACTTTAATCATACTGAAACCCATTTGTTTACATTCCTATATAACTTAGATGATAATATTTGACTTTTACATCACTCATTATATCAATAAGGGTATTTGTGTTGAGTTTAATTTACTATGATTATATTAAAAGGCACATTAATAGTGCATTTTGATATGTTTATATTTATTATATAGAATCTATTTTTAAGGAAATAGTGTTTGAATTAGTGTAGACAATTTAAACGGTCTAGGATTGAAGGTAGTTAATTTTACATTTGAAATTGAAATTTATTTGAATCTCCTCATGAAAAGTCAATTATTAGAATTAAACATAAGCAATAGGATTATATGTCTTATAGATATAAATAATGTAAACTTGTTCAAAAATTTAACCTTTTCATTATGAATGAGATTCACCTAATTGTTTGAGAGGGTAGTCGCATAATAAAATTAGTTATTTCTTTAAATATATGTATTTCATGTCAAATAAATACATATTGACAAATTTAAGTATTTATTTCTACTTCACATGTAAATACTAAATATAGTAAAGATTGTATTGGGTCTAGTGCTCATTTTATATTTAAATTTACACCTAGATTCCATCAATATAATTAGAGATTTACATTCACAGTGTTATTATAGGAATTTTTAATCTCAAATCTAGGAGGTTACTAAGCCAACATACACATCAATATTTCAAAAAATAATGGTAGGAAAAATGCATACTCTAGGATTTGTGATAATATGAAATCATACATGCCTTACTACTTTTGATATGGTAACTTATTATAAATTAGAGAGAGGAATTTTTTTTAATTCCTTAATTAGACTAAATAATATTTAACACATTTCAATGTAAAATTCAATGATCTTACTTTAGGCTATGTATTATATAAATTAATTAGGTACCTATATGAAGGTATTAATTTAGTGAAATAAAAACTTGTAACTTAGTTTTTTAATGCACTCGATGTTTAGGTGTGTGTTTAAATCTTATCATTGAGTTAGGGTTTTTATCTATTTCAAAATGTGCTTGTGTTAATGGGTACACAATATTATGATGGATAATAAATTATTACACTAATTATTTTATTATTGATCTATATTTAGTGATAGGACACACTAATAGGGATTTTCTTAATAATTTAATTAAATTTGTAATTTTTTCCATGAGTCACTCAAGATACCAAAGGATACCTAGATTGCATATGGTTAACATTGGAATGGTACATAAATTTTCATTTATAAATTACATTGTATAACATATCATGTATGAATTATTCATTTTATTATAACTCTTAAAAGCTCAAACATTATCATGGGTAGATGAAAATATGGCATTTTAATTGATAATACCCATGTGCATCAAAAAATAATTCATAAATTTATAATAGAATGGTTGATTTCCCACTCTAGATATTTAGAGTTGATGGCTGCTCACTCTAAAAATTAATTAAATTAGATAATATTTTGTTAAAATAAATTACCCTTCAATTGTGAAGTAAAATGCATGAGAATCAAATATAAATAGTGTGAAATACAACATGTGTAAGTACCAACCTTAGGTTAATTCATTTTGAATATGATGTTTAGATCTAAAAAAAATTAACTTAAACCATATGTTTCATCCATTTTAGGCATAGTGAAAATAAGCTTCATTTTTTATATTGGAGTTGTCAGATGGTGGAGCCTGATCTTATAAGAATTCATGGTTCTTGATAGGTTGGTGATTATTGGGGGGGGGGGGGGAACACCCCCCCTACCTGACCCCTGTACCCCAACTAGGGTGGCAACCTAATATGGAACCCCCCTCATATACTAATTTTGTAGTAAATATGTACCATTCACTATTAGGTAACATATCTATTGGTGTAACTTATGTTAGTGCATTTTTTCCTTAATATGTAAACCTCCTTTGATATGAGGGCATTGTAATCATGGTGGCACACTATGTGTGAGTGAAGAGGAGATTACAATGGATTTATTAAAGGTTTATCCATTCATTTTTTAGACTGAATAAAATAATAATTAGATGTTTCTTTGTGGACGTAGCCCATTTTGGGTTAGCCATGTTAAATTTATGTTTCTATTATGTTATGTTTTTTACATTTTATTTCCATCTTTATATCATTAATATTGCTTTGCATTCTATATTCATAAAAAATGTAATTACATCCATCATACATTATAGATGCACGGTTGCTTGAAAACAAAAAATAAAAATAGATATTACAATCATTGCATTCAATGAGACCACATCTCATCCATACATTTCTCAAATAATTCACATGATTATAGGATTCCAAAATTGGCATATATTTTATGTTGTAATATTCATAATAAAAATTTAAAGAACTATTAATTTTTTTTTTTGTGTGTTCTATTTATAGTCATTCATGTGGTTTTAGTGGATAAGGGATACAAATAATTGAATAGCATGATTGTCAAATACTCTTACTATACCCAAAATGGATCACATGTATGGTTTAAATTATTTTGTGGTAGCTCTAAACTTCATATTAAAATGAATAAAACATTCATTAGTTTCATGCATGAGTTTTTTCAAGTATGTATGTATATACATATACATATACATATACAAATACAAATACAAATACATGCATGCATACATACATACATAAACACACACACACACAGACACAAATTTATATATATATATATATATATAAACACACACACACACATCTATATCTATGTGTCTGTTTGTGCGTTTATGTATGTATATATGCCTGCATGCATGTATTTATATTCATATATGTATATGTATATACATACATACTTAACTACATATAGAAACACACATATACATACATATACATATATACATACACATATACATACATACATAGCTACATATTATGTGTGTGTGTGTGTGTGTTTATTTTTTATGAGAAAAATAGGTTTTAAAATGTTTTATAGGGGGTCATATATATTTTACACACACACACACACACACACACACACACACACACACACACACACACACACACACATACATAACTATATATGTATACAAATACAAATACAAATACAAATACAAATACAAATACATGCATACATGCATACATATATAAACACACACACACATACACACGTGCACGCACGCACACACACACACACACACACACACACACACACACACACACACACACACACACACACACACACACACACACACACACACACACACAGGTGCAAACACATGTCACACACACACGCGTATGCATGCACACACACACACACATGCACACACACACGCATGTGTGCACACACACACACGTGCATGCACACACGCATGCACACACACGCACGCGCACACACACACACACACACACACACACACACACACACACACACACACACACACACACACACACACACACACACACACACACACACACACACACACACAAAAACACACACACACACACACACACACACACACACACACACACACACACACACACACACACGCACGCACGCACGCACACACACACACACACACGCACACACACACACACACACACATGCACACATGGGTGCGCGCGCACACACACACACACACACACACACACACACACACACACACACACACACACACACACACACACATGTGCATATGCATATGTGTGTCTAATTTTGATGGGAAAAAAATAGGTTTAAAAATGTTTATGGGGGGATTCACATCAAAAAATTATCAAAATAATTTTTTTTAGATGTATTAGTTGAAAATTTCTCAAAACACATGTATGCAAAATGTGGAATAGTACAATACAGATGTGAATTATTGGAAGTGGGTGATCTCACACTCTAAACACTATTAGATGTTAAATTATTTATGAATATGAATTTTAGAGCTACTAATAAATAAGTTAAATAATAAATGTATTAAATTTTAAGCATAGTTTAAATAAATATAAACCATCCTATTAAAGTATTTATAACTCTCATCTATTATAGTTGCATGTATGCTTGTAAATAGATAATAAAATATATCCTAAAATCATTTATTATTATAGATAAAAAATGAGGGTTTTAAAGGAACAACAATACCAAAACACTAAATACATAGCTAAACAAGAATAAAAATATATCAAATAAATGACTTAACTTGAAATTAAGAGGATTGAAAGTCATTAATAACTTTAGTTAGCTCCCACTTTTTTTGTCATGAAATTGGGATAATCATTATTTCTTTCAATATCCACCTCATTTGGCTTAGTTTCCTTCCCTTTTCCTTGCATATTATTTCTTTTACTAGCTATTATTCCCAAATAATTTTCATTTTTATTCCTAAGACAATCTCATGATATACAGATATATTATACAATCATTACATTCCATTAGACCAAATATCATTCCTACATTTTGTCAAAAAATTCATGTGCATATTATATCCTTCCACATTTTCCATACATTTTAAATAGAACGGGATGCTTCCCACTCTAAAAAAAATGAGTTATAAGTTGTCTGCTCTAAAAAATAATTACATTAGATCAGAGTTAGTTTTACTAAATTAACCTTCAAATTTTAAGTGGAAAGGACAATAAATTAGGTATAAAAAGTTTTAAATAAACCAAATGCATTCCTTTAATGAAGGTTTAATTCATTATGAATATGAAGTTTAGAACTACAAACAAAAAAGTTCAACCATAAATGTGATCCATTGTAGGCATAGTGAAAATAAGTTCCAATCATCATGTTAAATTATTTACATTCCTCAAACACTAAAATTCCATCATTACTTGAAAATAGAGAATACAAATATATCTTATAATCATTGTATTCTATGAGACCACATCTTTTTCACATATGATTGTCAAAACAATTGTGTGACTATTTTATGCTTCCACATTTTTCATACATTTACAATAGAATAGGTGGCCTTTGACTCAAATTATTTTTAATGGGATAGATCCCACTCTTAAAACTACCACAAGTTTAAATATTTTTGAATATGAAGCCAAGAACTACCATAAAATAATTTCAACCATACATGTGATCCATTAAAGGCATAGTGAAATATATTTTCCTTATGAATTATTTAAATCCTTCATCAAATATAACTATATCAATGGTTTCAAATAAAACAAAACAAAATATCATGCAATCACTACATTCCATGAGACCACATTTCATTCATACATTTTATCAAATAACTCACGTACTTTATATATTATTCTAAATTTTTTATAAATTTACAATAGAATGGGTGGCTTCCCACTCTTAATATTTTGAGTAGGTGACCGGCTAATATAAATATAAAGGAAGCTATAATTATTTTTTAATATGAATTTTAAATCAAAAAAAAAAAAGTTAAACACTACATATGATCCTTAGTAGGAATAGTGTAAAATAGTGTCTATCATCCTTAAAAAAATATTTACTTCTATCATCCACTACATATACATGGATAATTAAAAATTGAATAATAACTATATCCTACAATCATTACATTCTATGATAATGCATCTCGTTCATACATTTTGTCAAAAAATCATGTGTTTGTTGTATTCTTCTACATTTTACATACATTGAAAATAGAATGGGTGATTTCTCACTCTAAATTTTTTAAGTGGGTGACCTACCAATATAAATATTACCACAACTTTTATTCTTTTTAATATGAATTTTATATATACAAAAAACTAATTTCAACCATACATGCGATCCATTATCTATATACCTCACATAATTGTTTATCATTGTAACAAAGTATTTACATTATTGGGATAAAAAATGGATAAGTAAAGTTATGTAGGATATTCTTCATATATTCATGCATTATGTAAGTATTTGTTAGCTATATGTATTTTGTCCTATCCTCCATAACTTATAAGAGGATAGACGATTAATAGTCTCCTTTCATGGTCCATAGTATGAGAAGAATGTGAATAGTCAAGGACTACAAATGGCTATGAATATGTATGATTGTATGAAGAAGATGATCAAATTTTGTTGAGATCAATATACACTTTATGGTTATGGTTACCTATTGTATTTATAATGTTTATTACTTATGTGAGATGTATTTTTAATGTTGAGCTTAATTATATCTAATTGACTCTAAATCCTCTATACATTTTCATGAAGTACTGGTTAATATTAATTCCTTCTTATTACATAATAAATCATATCTATCTTGCTTCTATTAAATATAAATTCTCGACACTATCCTATGCATTTAGGTAAAACTTATGTATCCTCATCCTTAGCATGTCCTATTATATTAGGAGCCTCTACTAATAATGGTGTGATGAGCATTTAACACTCTTTCCAAAGGAAACTATTCTAAGATGGTTATCAAGATAGAGAGATATTGAAACATGGTTAGACCAAAAATTATGGAATTTCATAGAAGAGGAATCTAAAAGGACTGGTCTTACCACAAGTAAAATTATTCAGGATCATATCTATAGAGAAATATATGAAATTTTATGGTAAAATCTACCTAAACTAATAAATAACTGGTTGATAGGAATATAATACTATTACTTTAGTCCTAGAATGAGAGAAGCAATTACTTGGACTGAAGAGAAGATATACTAGTTGTTGAAATTAGAAATTAACTGGACTAGAGTGATACACTATTGGGTCACCACCACCATAAATGGATACATCACTAAAATTTTAGTGAAATGGTATATATGATTTGAAGCTATAAAATACTATTTTATCTAAGGAATTAGAGGAAAATGTTTGCAATGACTACCTCTCCTAATAAAGATATTGGTTATGGATAAGGCCATGGTGCCTACTCTAGCTAATATGGAATAGTATCTTTGGGTGTATAGGGTTGTTTGTGCATGATGGTGAGTGATGGATAGATGAGTAATTAAAACTTGAATCTAAATCTAGAATGAAAATGTGAGGGAAGAAGAGTCATAACTAAATTTTGGATTTAGAACAAGAACTGTGATAATATAATATATGGAATAATCAGAGGAATACCCAAGTAGTTATGAGTAGAGTTAAGAGTAGTAGTAAATTAGATGATAAATGAGTGAAAATATTTTATGAGAAAAAAGATAAACAAAGGATGAAGAAATAGTATAATGAATGTTGGGAGATAGAATGAGAGGATAAAAAATGAGATGAAGATGAAACATGCAAAGAAGAAGTTAAGAATAGTTTAAAAGTAGATTACATAGATGATAGGACTAGTTCATAGCTATAGGAAAGGGTATTATCCAAATAAGAAGAGTTACATAAATAAATATAATATTTTTATTTTTTAAACATAGGTTTAAGCACAATAGAAGAACAAGACATAGGAAAGAACCATTGATTGGAAGAGCACACTTCCTTGCAACACAATCTTTTATATTCTAATAGAATATTTCAACTAGGAAGACAAGAATGTGATAGTTAGGAAGGAATATTTTTATAACACATGAACTATTAGGGAATTAAAATTCATACTAAATATATTATAATAGCTTTTAAGGCCATATAACTAGTTGAATCTAAACAATAAAAAGAAGAAAGTATAAGGAAACAAAGTGCACATGATAATTCTCATATTGTGTAGAGTAGTATACAGGTAGGATTTATCAAAATGTAGCCTTATCTAATAAAATATGCATAAAAGACTCCATCTATACGAGTAAACATGATGAATTATTAAGGAGGATTCATAAACTTAGCCCATTATGATGGGTCCATAGATCTTGAATAGTACTTACTAACTTGAAAAATGAGATGGCAAGCTAAGGACATCACTGATGAATCTATCTAAAAGTGTGAATTAGTAGGAACACTAGATGGCAGAGCACTGGAGTTCATATACTAAATAAAAATTTAATGAGCAAGTCTAAAATATGTTTAAGACTAGCTTGTCATAGAATTCAAGGTCAAGAAATGCACTGATCAAACTATATAGGACCTAAAGGAGATATGACAAAAGTCTAAAAAATTATTCTATGATTACAACCATAGATTCTTTGATGTAATGAATAAGCTAGAGTTTTCTTTAATATATAAAGACAAGGCTATAGGGTTCATTAAAGGATTATGCCCTAAAATTAGGTTTTCCACTGTGTAAACTCAATATGTTATTAAATCATTTTCTAGAGATTCTACCCTATGCATATAACATATTAAATATTACAAAGAAGCTCATGTTACCATTTCAAAAATTGAAAATACACTATTGGCTTTCATGAAAAAAAATGGAGCAATTCCATGAGGTAGATTAGCCTAAATTGAATTTATGGTGTAATGAGTGTGGAAAATAAGGACACCATAAAAATGATTTTACTAAAGTCAAGATAGAATTTTTTGAACTCTCTCGAGTAGTAGGGCAAGCCACAACACAATGACACCTTTTATAACAATATATAAATAACCCATAGAACATGTCTTATGATTTTTACAAGTCAAATAATCATAATGAAAATAATTATAGGGGTTTATATGAGATAAACAAAAGACATCACTATAAATTTATTTTCCATCACTACATAGAAAATGTCCTCATTGAAGCTAGTGATCTCAGGCCAAAAGGTAGATAAAAGTTGTGTGACCTAGATGGGTCCATAATAGACTCTAAGTTCACCATAGTATCAGCCTCAAGTTCTAGCTAGATGAACCTCTTCTTCACCAAGTTGTATACCTCCACCCTTTTGGTACTAGTATACAACACCTTAGATCTCACCCATAACATAAAAGCAATAAAAAATAAGTTGGGGCCCATCAATTATGCAATAGTAATTTAGGATTGGAGATAATAATCAATAAAACCAACATTATAACACTATATAGCCATAGGGAAGGTATTGAGGTACATATAAGTCTAATAAAGGAGGAACTCAAGGTGGATACAGAGGAAGATACTAGAGGGGTAGAGGGAATAACTATCAAATACCTCCTCTATAATGCTACCTATGTGGAGAATATAATCACATCCAAAAAAATTACACAATGAACCCACAAAGGTAGTCATATTACGTATATTTCATAATCTTTGACTAGCATGACACATAAGATTTCCCTATTTTAGAAAAACAAAGGAAGGATAAGGTTGTCTATAACATAAAAATGGTGAGTTTACATCCTAAAGAAAATGCATTCTTAAATGTTGTGACATTATAATAGCATACATACCAAGGGTTTCCTCCACTCAGAATGATATAAGATCAGTGGATATGAAAATCTAAACAAGATAAGTACCTAGATCTAGCTATAGAAAAGAGCCTCATGTATGAAGTTGTGTAGATGTTGAAAACATAAAACATTAGGATACTACTAATGGTGATGTTATAGCAATTTATGTGCAAATTTATGGCCAAATCATGTTCATTACGCACCAAGATGGATTTGTCACTACACTTATAGATCTCTTAAAACTATTAAATACATTATGAAATGAGGATGTCTCATATAATATCATGAATATGATGCATAATCTACTAGAATGTGTGTAGCATGGCCAAAAAAAGATATTAAAATTGGTCTAGTATGTCAAGATGAAAAATCCATGTGATGTTGACACACAAATTGGTATTGAAGTGGTTGGCTATGAGATTATAAATTGTATCTTTGATTTAAGTAGCATAATTAATATGATTCCTAGATCTACATGGGAAGCTATCAGATGACCTACTCTAAGTTGTAGCCTAGTAACTCTAAGCCTAGGTGATTATTGGAAAGTTGATCCCATTGGTAAACTAGAAGATGTGAAAATCAAAGTCACAGATTTGCCTCTATGAGGTGACTTTGAAGTCATCAACATGAAGACAAAAAAAATATGTTACCCTACATTGATAGGTAAGAAGTGGGCATGTGATGGGAAAAAGAATATTAATACAATGCATAATCAGCTCAAGGCACATTAAGTTGATAAAGTTATTGTAATTCTTCTCAAAAAAGTACACAAGCCTTATATAATTATAGCTAAACTAGACTCTCCATATGATATGTAAGAAATTAGTTATATGAAGGTGAATTCAAAGGAAAATGAAAAATATTTGTGTGTAGCTAAATTTAACTTTATGTATCAGCATACCAAACCTCAGGTGCAATCAATGCTCACTCAATAACTAAAGACATAAAAATAATGGATGCCAAAACCAATAGCTACATATCCATTAGTAAATTATTTTATCATCAAATAATGTGCATCTATGTCTATAAAATACCCTACTCAATCAAAAGTTTATTTCCTTTATCAAGCTGATGAACACATGTAGGACTGCATAGAGATAATAAGGGAAAACACTTTATCATGGGAAGAAACTTCATTTATTAGTGGTGACTAAGATACCCACCTCCTCAATTGGACTTGAGGTGACCATGAAATCCAACTGATGTGAATTATCTTTGCATAAGAGCAACAACTTCTTATCTATTATGAAATAAAGGACATCAATGATTTGATTTTACAATTTTAAGTTCATATACTAACCATCAACCAGTGAAATATCACTCTAAATTATGCCTTGAAAGGAGTTAATACAACTTGGTGGGAAACTCATCATGACAATTAGTTAGAGTAGGATGATGCTTAAGAGTTCATGATGAATAGGTTCTAGTTACTATTAGTAATTTATCCTGTCAAGGCCAAATTACTACCCATACTATTCAAAACTTTCACCAGAATGGTCAATTTCCATATATAGTTGGTCAAATTGGTGAATTATAGTCTAAAGGCATGAACAAAGGGATATATAGGTATTTAAAGTATCAAACACTATCATTATGAGGACCTACAACAATGTTACATAATCAAGTGTGTTCATAAGGATGATATGTTGAAATAAGAAATGTCTTTATCAAGATATAATATCAAGTACTTATGATCATAAGGAGAATACATGAACAACCCATTTGTGGGGTGAAAGACAAGCATGGAGATAAAGGTTAATGTGGCACTAAGTTTTCTCATATGGTTCATGTTTGACAATGGACTGATCAAGCAACTATGAAGAAGAATGATGATTAAATCTGCCTTTGAGCCTTCTTTGAGGTCATAGACAAGCTACAGTCTATACAAGGGTAAGACACCTTTAAGAAGTTTAAAAAGAATATCTCATACTCAGAATGTCACATATAGTTATAAAATTAACCTACAGGCCTATAGGAGGAATAAATTTGTAAGGTGGATAAGAGTGTCATTGAAAAAGGCATACTCAAATTCAAAAGGCCTTATATTGGGTTACTCATCATATACACCTATAGTCAGTCACCAAAAGATAATTCTACAGGTCCCTTTTTGGGATATATATATCTTTTTCTCTATATAATTATAATTTGAAAGGTTTAATCACAAATGGTTAAATAGTGTGGTGGTGAAGTGATTATATAAATGGGACATGGAGAGTGTGGTTATGTTTTGAAAATAATCAAGAATATAGGTTTATTCTTTCTTTCTAAACATTACACCAAGTGTTTTGTTTCCTAAGTGTTGTATTTCTCATAACTTTTTTGGGCTAAGAGTGGGAATAATTTATTTGGACTTTTTATTTGAGGGAAAAGAAATCCCAAAATGGACTTTTCAAGAAATCTCAAAGAATTAAAGGTTCATTTGTTTTTTCGCAAGGATAGATAGTTCGACAAAGGGAAAATGTGTAGTTCAATAAAACTTGAAGGGTATGCACCCTTTTAGAAGGTTCATTAAAAAAATATTCGAGGGTATCTACCCTTTGGGAAAGATCAAAATAGAAGTCTGAAAGGACAAATTCAAGAAGTCCAAAGGATTTTCCAACTTTTCTAAAAGAGGTCCAATTCTAAATTTTGAGGGCCTTCTTTTTCAAAAGGAACAAGTCCATAACATTTTCCCAAAGGGTATGTGCCCTTCAAAAAATTACATTCATAGAATCCCAAGGGAATTTTAAGGGGAAATTATACCATTTCATAATTTTTGAAGGGTTACTTGGAGAAAATCTCAATGGCATACTCAAGTTACCAAAGGGTATTTTTGGAAAAGCGAAATGGTAAGAATCCTAAAGGGTATTTGCCCTTCAGGAAGGTTCACTTCAAGATTTCAAAGGAGTTTTACAAGAATATTGAAGGGTATGTGCCCTTTGGGAATGTCACTTTACAAAACTTTTAAAGTTTGGTTTATGCTTTTGAAGGGTCACTTTTGAAGGACCAAAGGGCTCTTTATTTCAAGAAAGTCCTTAAGACAAAATCCTAAAGGAAATATTTCCTTCAGACTTTTTATCTAAAGCAAACAATTGACAAATCCCAAAGAGCCAAAAGCAAATTCTGAAGGGTAAGTTGAGAGATAATTCACATGTAAAATTGGTTTGTGGGAAAATAACCACGGAAAACTGAAAAGAATAAATAAGAAAATGAACATGAAAGGCACATAAAGAAATAAATCCCAAAAGGAAAGATAAGCCAAGGGAAAATAGATATAGTAAAGTCAGACAATTTATCTAAAGAAATTAATGAAGAAATAAAGAAAAAAAGCCACAAACAAATAAATTCTAAAGAAATGCATGCACAAAAGTGAAGAACATGAGATAATAGGGATTTCAATCTGAATGCATCTCTCACTCATCAAGATCCTTGTCCATGAAAGCAAGAGCTATTTATAGTGGATTGGTCAAACCTTCAGTTGACTATTTGATGAAATCATGCTTCTCCTTGGTTTTAATGCAATCCAAATCTTTTAACATTTTAAATAGTTCAAGTAGATTTCTTCATCTAAGTTTTGAAATAGCTTTTAATGTAAGTGGAGACCATTGTATGTTGACTAATCTTGAGTTGGAGCTGACTAAAAAATCTTGTTACACATCTTCCTTGTTTTCCATGTAAAGGGGAATAATCTCTTCTTCCAACTCAGCTTTCAAACAAATCAAATGGAGTTCCTTATTTAGAGATTTGGTGTAGTATTACATGACAAGGATAAGTTTGACTTTAAATGGGCTCACCATCCATACTTCTACGCCAACCCTATATTTATGCATGTTTGGAGATTTTTGGAGAGTGTATTGTTTGTTTTAAATATTAACATTTCAAACATGGCCCCACCACCATACTTCTATGCCAAAGTTTGGAGAGGCATGCAAATTTTGTAAAAGGAAAATATTTTATTGAATATGCTAAATATTGTAAAAGGTGTTAATCTTGAGTTAGTCAACCAAGACTAACCCTTTCCATTTTTAGAACTCCATTGAAGGCTATTTTAGGTTTTGAAAAGCTTATTTATTAGTTTAATCAAGTCATTTATAAGCATCCCTGAAGTTAGAGGAAGGAAATTGTAAGATGGACCAATGATCAATAAAGAAATTTCTATTATGAATCTTAATTTTGAGATAAGAATAGTGTGTATTTGATTGTGCATCAGCGTATAAGTGAGATTTATCTCCTTTTGTAGGTCACTTCCTCACCTATCTTTCTCTATCTCACCCTTTTATAGGTCATGTAAAGAGGTTTTCAACCCTTCATCTAAAACATTTTTTCTTAAAGATAGAAATATAAATTTCATTTAATTATGTGTGCATTGATTTTAGTAACTTTAGAGGATTTGAATAATTTAGGTATATCACCCCCTTTTGATTATAAGTTCTGTTATGTTTCCCTTCCTCTTTTCATCCCAAAAAATCACATTAGTTTAGATATAATTGATAGATCTTAAGGGAACCAACCCTCTCTATAGGTTCTTCTCAGTACAAAGTTACCCACAATTTGAGAATTTCTAATTGAATTAATAGAAGTGAGGGTGTGTTTGACACATCTATAAGCAAGGTGCACTCCAAAGTGATAATAGTTTATGGGATGCCTAGTGGGATAAGCTTGTAGTACATCATCCTCATATCCAATCTTCATTACTCATATGGTCCTCACCTCAAGGGAAAAGGTACGTCATTTAATATAATTCCAATTATCTTCATGAATTTCTTGGCTATGATAGCCTATAAAGAAAATTTTCATCATTCTTCTCCCTTTCAATATTATAGTATTATCCCCATGACCCATATCAACCATATGAAGAGTATATAAATCCTTATCAGTAATATGAAGATGCATACCATTCCTATAACCATGATCCATATGCATCTCAACCTCATCCATATGAGCCTTATCCATTCCAAGATCAATAATCCTTCTAAAATTATTTGAATTTTCATGATGAGATAGAGGAAATGAAGAGGGTAATCCAAATGATTTTTAAGGAGTTATTATATTAAAAACAAGATTTATTTGATAAGCAATCTCAATCTCATACATAAATACCTCTCACTACCCCATATCAATATCCATGGATTTCAAGTCCATCTCAATAATAAACTTTCCCAATCATGTCTCAAGATGCAATATTTATAATACCTTAAGCTCCTAAACCCAACTTTCCAACTTGGAGTCAAATAAAAAAATGAATCATAAGACCAAATGATGAAATCAAACCTAAATTCACTGTTGACATTCAACCCTCACCTCTTCCCCCTCAAAATCTGAAATCCTTTCCTTCATGGAAAGTAATTCAAGAAATAGTACAAAGAGAAGAGGTGACAGTTGTTCAGGTTTAGTAGCCTCAAGAGCAAAATCAGGTACCTATGTCATAACCATTGGATATTTATCATCTTATTGAATAATTTTAGGGATATATTGTGCCTATCTTGGAAGAGTGTATCCTTTTTGAAGCAAAATAAGAAGTTATAGCTGATGCAGATGGAGATGAAAGAGTATTTCATGATCATAAGGAGGACATCATCATTGACACATTCAGTGTCAAAGATAAAATTGATGAATTCAAAGATGTTGTTATTGTAAATGAAGATTAGCTGAGAGTATATGATGAAATTCAAGAAGAAAACACTTCAATTATTCAACTTGAAGGTCATTTCCATGAGCTTATTGATCTAATAAGGGTTGTCATCCGTCATGAAGAACAAGAACTTGCAGAAGTGATAGAAAATGAGTATCAATTACCATAAGAATTTAAATATAATTTACATCTTTATGTTCTAATTTTAATTCAAATTTAGGAGAATAAGTCTTTAGATTTGTTTAATATCTTTTGTTTAGGGTACTCTTTATTATAATATGGTCTATTACAGGATGAGAAGAGTGCTTTCACCAAGAAAGAAGTGGTTGTTTTCATAGAAGATGACATGTTTAAACATCTCAAGCATGGTTATCAACCTCTTTCATCATCTTTAGATACTTATACACTTTTGAAAGCTAAGTATAAACACAAATGGTCTAAAGAAGTCACAAAATTAGAATCATCTCTCTTAGAGGTTAGCCTTGAAGATATGACAAATAAGATACAATATGTTAGTCTACATGATCAAGATCATAAATTGAGCATGCTATTCTAAAGTACATGGATCTAGGAACATGATGATTAGGTCATGGATCCATATCTACAATCAATTTACCTAAGGATGGAGGTTGGAATCCTAGTTGCACCATTAAGAATACATGAGTGTCTAATTACTCTTAGTTGTATAAAAGAGATATCAAGAGATGGAAATATATTTTAAGATTCTATGGGGCATCAAATAGATTTACTTTTGATCTAGGAGGACCAAGAAGGTGGTGGTTGGTTTGAACATAATAGACTACCTTTAGTTTCATTCCTCTAAGTACTTTTTTTCACATGCTTTTAGTAGTAGTTATTTTTTCCTTTTTTATTATTGTTGTCCTTTTTCTAAGTGCATGTACACATGTTGTTGTTATTGAGTTAGTTTCTCTTTTGTTTTTTGGTCTACATATTTTTCAATTTTAGTGTATATCTAAGTTTTTCATAACCAAACTTTCTAAGTTCTTTGACAAGCAGGATGGACAAAACCTAAAAGTCACCAATTTTTTTAGTAATTTGGCCTATCAATGCCAAATTACTACCCCTAATATTCTAAACTTTCCCTAGAATGGTTAATTTCCCTCTATAGTTGGTCAAACTAGTGAATTATAGTCTAAAAGCATGAATAAAAGGATATGTAGGCAATCAAAGTATCAAAAACTATCATGATTAGGACCTATTATAATGTTACACAATCAAGTGTGTTCACAAGGATGATATGGTGAAATAAGAAAGGTCTTTATCAAGATTTAGTGACAAGTACTTATGATCATAAGGATAATACATGAACAACCCATTTACAGGGTGAAAGATAAGCATGGTGATGAAGGTTAAGGTGGCACTGAGTTTTCTCATATGGTTCATGTTTAACAATGGACTGATCAAGCAACCATGAAGAAGAATGATGATAAAATCTACCTTTGAGCCTTCTTTGAGGTCATAGAAAAGCTATAGTCTATACAAGGGAAAGACATCTTTATCAAGTTCAAAAATCATATCTCCTACTCAAAATGTCACATACAGTTATAAATTTAACCTACAGGCTATAGGAGGAATAACTTCATAAGGTGGATAAGAGTGTCATTGAAAAAGGAATATTCAAGTTCACAAGGTCTTATATTGGGTTACTCATCATATTCACCTAGAGTCAGTCACCAAAAGATAACTCTATAGGTCTCATTTCAAGCTATATCAATATTTTTCTATATGGAATTCTAATTTGAAAGGTTTAATCACAAATGGTTAAATAGTGTGGTGGTGAAGTGATTCTATAGAGGGGACATGGAGGGTGTGGTTATGTTTTGAAAATAAGTAGGTATAAAGGTTTATTTTTTATATCTATAATTTACACCATGTTTTTTTATTTCCCAAGTGTTGTCTTTCTCACAATTTTTTTTGGCTAAGAGTGGAAATAGTTTCTTTGAACTTTTTATTTGAGGGAAATGAAATCCGAAAAAGGACTTTGCAAGATGTCTAAAAGAATTAAAGGTTCATTTGTTTTTTTTACAAATGATAAATAGTTTGGTAAAGGGGAAAGGTGAAGTTCAAGAAAGCCTAAAGAGTATGTGCCCTTCGATAAGGTTCATTACAAAAATATCAAAGGGTATTTACCCTTCGAGAAAGGTCAAAACATAAGTCTGAAAAGAAAATTTCATGAAGTCCAAATAACTTTCCAACTTTTCCAAAAGAGGGCCAATTCAAAATTCAAAGGGGATTATTTTTCAAAAATAATAGGTCCATAATACTTTCCCAAGGGGTATGTGCCCTCTGAGAAAGTACATTCATAGAATCCTGAAGGACTTTCTAGGGGAAAGTGTACCATTTCATAGTTATCAAAGGGTCATTTGGGGAAAATCCAAAGGGCATATTCAAGTTACCAAAGGATATTTTTTAAAAAGTTAATTGGAAAGAATCCTGAAGGGTATCTTCCCTTTGGGAAGGTTCACTTCAATATTTCAAAGGACTTTTACAAGAATCGTAAAGGGTATGTTCCCTTTGAGAATGTCACTTTCCAAAACTTTTGAAGGTTGGTTTATGCTTATAAAGGGCCACTTTTGAAGGACCAAAGGGATATTTATTTTGGGAGAGTCCTTAAGACAAAATCCCAAAGGAAACATTTCATTTAGAATTTTTGTCTGAAGCAAACAATTGGCAAATCCCAAAGAGCCAAAAGCAAAGTTTGAAGGGTAAGTTGAGAGATAATTCCCACAAACAATTTGTCTGTAGGAAAATAACCAAGGAAAATATGAAGGAATAAATAAGGAAATGACCAATAAAATCACATAAATAAAGTCTGAAAGGAAAGACAAGCCAAGGAAAAATATACATAGAAAAGTCACAAACAATTTGTCTAAATAAATCAATGAGCAAATAGAGATAAAAAGCCACAAACAAATAAATGTTGAATAAATGCATGCACAAAAGTGAAGAACCCAAGATAACAAGGAATTCAATCTAAATGCATATCTCACTTATCAAGATCCTTATCAATGCAAGAAAGAGCTATTTATATTGGATTGGTCAAAGCTTTAGTTGACTATTTGATGAAATCACACCTCTCTTTGGTTTTCATGCAATCAAAAGATTTTAATGTTTCAGGTAGTTCAAGCGGAGTTCTTCATCCAAGTTTTGACATATCTTTTCATTCAAGTGGAGACCATTGGAGGTTGACTGACCATGAATTGGAGTTGATTAAACAAGCTTGTTACACATCTTCCTTGTTTTCCATGCAAATGGGAATAATCTCTTTTTTGAACTTAGCTTTCAAATAAATCAAATGGAGTTCCTTATTTAAAGATCTGGCATATTATTACATGTAAAGGAGAAGTTTGAATTTTAATGGGCTCAACATCCATAATTCTATGCCAACCTTAGATTCATTCATGTTTGGATATTTTTGGATAGTGTATTATTTATTTAAAATATTAACCTTTCAAACTTGGCCCCACCACCATACTTTTATGCCAAATTTTAGAGAGGCATGCAAATTTTGTAAAAGGAAAAGATTTTATTGAATATTATAAATATTGTAAAGGGTGTTAATTCTTGATTTAATTAACCAAGACTAACCCTTTACATTTTTATAACTCTAATTAAGGCTATTTTAGGTTATGAAAACCTTATTTATTTTCTTAATCAAGTCATTTAGAAGCATCCCTAAAGTTAGAAGAAGGAAATTGTAAGCTAAACTAGTGATTATTAAATAGTTTTATGTTCTAAATCTAAGTTTTGAGTGAATAATAGTGTGTATTTGATTGTGTAGTAGTGTATAAGTTATATTTATATCCTTTTTTAGGTCCCTTTCTCACCTATCTTTCTTTATCTCACCCTTTTATAGGTCATTTGAAGAGGTTTTCAACCCTTCATCTGAAACATTTTTTCTTATGGATAAAAATATAAATTTCATTTAATTATATGTTTGCATTGATTTCAGTAACTTCACAGGGTTTAAATAATTCATGTGTGTCATTCCCTTTTAATTATAATTTATTTTAAGTTTCCCTTCATCTTTTCATTGCAAAAAATCATAGTAGTTTAGATATAATTGATAGATATTAAGGGAACCAACCCTCTCTGGAGGTTCTTCTTAGTACAGAGTCACTCAAACTCTAAGAAGTTCCAATTATATCATCTAGAGTGAGGGTGAATTTTACACATCTTCAAGCAGGGTGCACTCTAGAGTGATAACAAATACCATAGTTTAAAAACACCAATTGGCCATTATTTCAAGAAGGTGAGTGCCCTAAAATTCATATACATAAATGTGTTAAAGTCTATAATGAAGAAAATGTGGTACCAAAGTATTGGGTTCACATTTTCCACTATAAACTTGCTCCATTACCAACAATATGGTACATGCACTAAGAGTGTATAAGGGAGACTAAACACTTGACACAAGTACAAAGTGATTTTATACAAATCTTTGTGTTATAATATGAAAATATGATAGTTCACAATTCACTATATAAACTCAAGTACTTTTTATGTGAGGGGTGCATAGAAGACTTGAGCACCATAACAAAATCTACTACATATAATAATACAACATTTAATCTTAACAAAGAATTACAAAGGTATAAAGTTACTAAGAATGAAGAAAAAGCTCTGGCATATCCCTTTCACCACATACAAGATGAGGTAGAAGACATTGAGGATTTAGATTCTAATGGTGACCTAGTTTTGAATGATTTATTTGAGCTTGAGTGACCTATAAAACCACTCATGAACACTGACATAAAATCCACTAAAGAGGATAAGTTGTGTAGTATCCAAATTATTGAAAAAGAAGGGTAATATAGGATATAAGAATCCATTTATGAATAAAAATTCAACATTTATCAATAACCCCTTAAAAATCATGTCACAAACATTGAGATAGAAGAGGTCCCCAAATTTTCAAACATCAATGACTATTGGATAGAAGTTGAGATCTATAAAGTTAGACAACTTTTGAGGGATTATCAAGATGTTTTTCCAAAAAAATTAGAAAAATGTTAAGGTGTTGATCCATCTATTGGTGAGATGTACATTGAATCAAAGGAGTGTGCACCAATTACAAATAAGTGGCCATACAATCTCAATCTGAGTATGAAGATAAAAGTAAAGGTTAAATTGGATAGAATATAGGATGCATGAATCATCTATCTAGTAGAAAAGGTTGATCAGGTATGCCCCATAGTAGTTTAGCCCAAGAAAATAGGATAAATATAAATATGTGGGGACTATTTCATCTTGAACAATGCTTGCATAAATGATCCATTTCCAATTCCCCTTTACAAAAAAAGTTTTGGATTCTATCTTAGGATATGAAGTTTATTGTTTCACAAATAGTTTCATTAGATATCATCAAATATCAATCACAAAATAAAATAGAGACAAAACAAAAAATATAATGGAATGGGGTTCTTTTGCATACAAGGTCATGCCTTTTGACAAGAAAAATACCCTTTTAGTTTTTTCTTATGTAATGGTCATGACATTAAAGGATTTCATTCATGACTTCTTGGAAGAGTAACTTAATTATAGGGAAGTCTTCTTGTTATTCAAAAAACATTTTTCTAAGCTGTGTTTAATGTTGGAATGAGGTTGAGCCCTATGCATTGCTTTAAATCTAATAAAATGTTTATTCTTCACACTATTTGGTATTTTTTAGGACATAGTTTGTAACAAAGTCATTCTACTAGATTAGGTAAAAATCATAGTCATCCTAGGTATGCCTCCACCTGTTAGTTCTATCAAAATGTGCTCCTTCCTAGGGCATACAAGATATTATTGTAAATTTATCAAAGGCTATACAGATATTTCATATTCACTAGAAACTTTACTACATAAAAATGTGAAGTTTGTCAAGACTTCAAAATGCCAAGTAGCTTTCATTGAGATAAAATAACAGCTAGTTACTACACTCATACTTATCTTTCTAGACTGGAGGAATCATTTTCATATACATGTGGATGCTTCAAGTATCATAGTTGGTGTTGTTTTTATACATCACAGAGATGGTGGGATTGACCTTCTTTTTCATTTTTATAGATAAAAACTATCTAACATAGAGAAAAATTATGCAACCATAAAATGGGAAGCATTAGCCATTATATTTGCACTTCAAAAAATTTGGCACTATCTACTGGTGACACTATTCAAAGTCTTCACTAATCATCAATCCTTGTGATACCTTGTCAAAAAAATTATGCTAGGAGGATGAATCTCTCAATGTTTGATGTTATTTTAGGAGTTTCAATTTTGTATAAATGTAAATCTAAGAAGAAATAGTGTAGTACTAGACCATCTTAATTACATACCAAATGGGGAAGAGCCATAAAAATTATAAGACTCACATGATGCTCATATTTTCCATATCTCTATGATTCTTGATAACTTTGAAGCCATTACCAACTTCCTTGATCAAGGAGTCTTCCTTGAACACTTTGAAGAGCATGATAAGGAGTTTGTGACTAGAACACTACAATATACCATCATTAATGGGGTTCTCTAGAATATGAACGGCCTCACCTCTTAGAGGAAGTTCATCAAGGAGTCACATAAGGACATTTTGTAGGAGAATCCATAACTATAAAGATACTACAAAGTGAATTATGATCCAAATTTGTTTCAAGATGTACATAGAGTTATACAACATGTGATGTTTGCTAATGCATGGGTAAAGTGTTATAGAAAGATGAGATGCCTTTGAAGCCTTTGTTAGTTGAGCAATATTTAAAATAATAGGGAATTGATTTTTTTAGACTAATCAACCCACCAAGGACATTAAAGTAAATTACATCATTACTATGACCAACTAAGTTAATAAGTGGGTTAAATCTTCTATAACACCTACCTATGATGTGAAGGATGAAATAAAGTTTCTATATGAAAATATCATTACAAGATTCAGATGCCCTATTAAATTAGTCAATGTAGAGGAATGCACTTTATAAATAATACCATCAAGGATTTGAGTATAGATTTTATGATCTCTCATCACAAAAGCATTGCATATCATCCACAAGACAATAGCGAAGCTAAAGCATCCAATAAAGTACTAGGTAAAATCCTAACAAAGATTTGTAATGTAAAGCAAGATGGTTGGGAGGATCACATTCATATAATTTTTTGGGAATATTGCAAATATTACAAAAGGGTTATAGGATTTATGCCATTTTAGTTAGTATATGGGTTAGAAATAGTCATGCTGATGGAATACTTACTACCCAGCCTATGTATTACCATGGTAATGTGACTCAAAGATTATTAGTCTCTTATTAACTAGATCATTGAATTAAATCAGAAAGATGAGTTCAGACATAGAGAAACCTAAATGTAGGAAGTGAAAAATTAGAGAAAAAAATCATTACATGATAGGAGCTTGTGTTAAAAATAATTTCACAAAAATTAGCCAATCTTATTATATGATAGTTATTTGAGAGCATTCCCAAGCAAGCTACAAAGATGATGGAAAGGGCCCTATATTATCAATATCTTAATGTAACAAGGAACCATGGTTTTAAGATATATATAGGGAACCATGTTACCAATGTGGGTAAATGGTTGTAGTCTTAAGCCCTACCACCAATACTCTATTGGTCTCATTCTGCAAGATGAGTGTGTACTAAATAGCACCATGTAGATTAGGATTTCCCTATTCTCATGTTTTGTGCATGTTTATATTATGTTTTTTTATATGATCTTAGGAATGACATTTTTGAATCACAAATACCAAGCATCACATGCACCATATGCAAGTAGAAGGGTCCACATGTACCACTAGAAAATTCAAAGAGGGTTGAATAATTTTTTTAAGTATGAGAAAGGTACAAAAACATCACATCAATAAGATATCCATTAGATAATGGCCATCCCCCAGAAGTAAATACCATATCCAAGGGTTAATAGATGTAATCTTAAAAAAATTGGTGGCTTGTCAACATCATGTACTCATACCCCTATATGGAAACCAAAGAGCATAACAATGTAGCTCCACACATGCACCAATGACTAAATACTTTAATGTCCAAATTAGGTATCGATTTTCCACATCCACCATTTCATTTAGGATGAGTGGATAACTAAGTGCAGTTTTGATGTATACCCCAATAGGTGTGAATTCTATAAAATCCAAGTTTGAATACCAAGTCAACATTTCATCCTCGAGCATATTTTTCATGAGCTATAACTATCAAAGATCCAAGATATTTTATTTCATGGAGAAAAAAGAAAATTTAAAATTCATACTTTATGTAGATATAGATACTTCACTAATAATAAAGACTCTCATTAATGCATAAAAGGAATCTATGGGTACTGACATGTCATTTAGACAAATAAATTATAGTGATCAAGAGATATTCAACTACCTCTACCAATCTAGGCAGAAGATATTTTGTCTTGATCTTATTGATGTTGTGTAACCACTCACCCGTGTATCTCCCCATTGATATTAGAATATAGATGTTGAGCACCTTCTATGTATGCCTACCTTTGGTGACCTAGGAGAGATCATGAAAGTATTATTTGGGTGATACAATAAATCCAAAACATGTTCATAGATATGAGTCATGATCTAATTATAAACTCATTGAATTATTGCCTATCAACCTCAAAATCTAAAATCCCCATCTTATTTATTATCTTACATCACCATGCTTGATCTTGATATACTCTTTACATCATTAGACATCCATCGACATCCATTTTAACATTTTTTCACAATCACCATTCTATCCCTTACTACAAATATTGAACATAGGTCCTTTATAGATGAAAACCAATTACATTATTTGTTTTATATATCCATAAATTTGATCAAGATCCATAGGATAAAGATATTTAATGGTGAACAAGACATAAACCTAATATAAACTCCAAAATTAGCCTGAGTATACTTTTGCATAGAATAGAGCCTTAATGGTAATATATGAAGTTGTAGAGTTAATTTTTATATCTCAGATCACATTTTGATATCACATTTACATGTTTAAATTCTTGGGTAGTGAAATACTTTACCATGTTACCATTTATCACATTATATGAATATTCTTGACTCAGACATGTGTCCTTATCTCGTGCTCCCTATAATCTGGATGAGATCTACTCTATTGGTCCCCTTAGGAATCTCCTATGTTTGAAATTAAACATTGGCCATTGATATTGATTTGGGCCTCCATATCATACCACTTATCATATACACATTCATTTTATGGACCCTACCATTAGTCTTCATCTGATTAATGCACTTATGCCATGTGATGGCCTTGCATACATCCTGAGCTCATTGACTCTTTGAATTTACTCATACCATCAATATTTTAGGTAGGTGTGAACATGTAGTATTGACTTTATTATGTTTTCACCATGGTTGAAACACTTATCACCTTTTAATTTGTCCTTAGGATCCTCTGATTAGTTGACCTCTTGCTCATTATTGATCAATACTTATATGATGGATCACATGTCATTGATCTATTCTAACTTATTAACCCTATCCTTTCCCATGTGTTATTTATCTTGGATTATATTGCCATAATAATGACACTTGTCATCACCACATATTTCTTCAATATCCTTAGGATATTTTTAAATTAAATGGCTATTTTTCAGGGCCTTAACCTGATATCCTCATGTGCATTCCACTCTGTTGGTTCAACTTTGAAGACTCGTATCTTGAGATAAAAGGCTCATCAAGACACAAAATTTATAGAGGATCTTCTTGGAATGAACAAAATCATGTCTATTCATTTATTTTACCTTTAAAATATTCTTAATAACTTTTATCAAATGCATAACTCAACTGATCTATTTATTCTTGCTTGACATGTTGTGATAGTTTGCTTCCTTTAGGCTCATTCTAGTCATCATTTGACTCATTAAGGCTCTAATAAAACTTTGATACCTGATTAATATATAATTAATTCTTGTTTAAGTGTCATTAACACCCTAAAAACCTACTTTTATCCTCTCTCTTGTAATTCTAGACTTGTTCAAAGACCTATTTCTCAAAGATAAATAAATTACACTTTAAACTTGCTTAAAGTGTTTCAAAAGATTTGAAAACTTCATGTGATGTTATAATTTACCTATTTTATCATTATATAAATTAATAAATCTATTTAAAGTGTTTCAAAATAGTACCATGATTCATCTAGGCACAAGTTCTAAAAGGTATGGGTGATAATTTGGCATGTGGGGTCAAAATTACTAATATTTTGGTGACTCAATTAGGAAGAATTCCTAATATTCTTGAAAACTAGGCCATTTAAATGACTATTTAGACTCATAATAAAGGAAAAGTCTCATTCATGACTAAAAAACACCTTTGACTTAAAATAAGACAACAATTCCATCAACATATGGAAAGGAACGCACAAAATAAGGAAACTAAACTAAATAAAGCAATTGTGAAAAATAAATTTTTTGAGATAAAACACACACAAAAAAAATGTGCTAAGACAAAACTTAGAGGAAAAAAAAACTAATTATGTACTAGAAACTTAGCTCATCAGTAGCAATGCTTTAGATGAATCCCATTAACTAGGATTGGAAGCTCTTAGCCATCCATCTTTGAAAGTTGGAAGGCATTGTGGGATTTACAATTTGAGATTGTGTATGGACTAATCCAAAGAGAGTAAAAATTTGTATGGATTCCTATTTTATCTCTATTTTCATCCCCCTTGTGGACCAAATATCCTTCTTTGAAACTTTGTGAAGAAGCTTTCTTGTCAAAGGTCCTTTTCACTTGTGCTTGATGGATTTCCAAGGATAACATGTACTAATTTATAACCTATTATATCTCAATAAGCTTAGCATATATGATATTTGTTAGTTCATTCTCTAACAATTCAAGTTGATGCATTAGTTTTAAATTAAGAAACTCAAGATAAATAAGTAACCTTGCTTCTTTAACATATACCATATTTAATGGAGAGTTTTTTATTGATATTTTATAGGTGAAACTATCATCCCATAGATATTATTTCAATTTGAGGTGCCATGACCTCTGATTATTCTCAATAGTCCTTCTTATGATTTTCAATAGGTTTTTATTTATGGAGTCAACAAGGCCATTACCTTGTGGATAGTAATTTGATGAAGTGTTAAGGTAGACACCATGTTTTATGGCCCATTGGTTGATCCTATTCCCTAAAAAGGCCATAGAATTATCAAACATAATAGTTGAATGAACTCCAAATCTAGCAAGCAAACCTTCATAGAAATCTAGAACATTGGATTCATTTGCTTCCTTCAATGATAATAATTTTTTCCATATAGTGATGTGATTTTTATTAATTAATATATATTTATGACCTATACTTGAAATGGGATTTATGAGACTAATTAAGTCTAATACCCATTTGACAAAGGGTTGGTATATTGTAATTGGTTGGAGATGTAAGGCTAGAAGTTTCACTTTCCCTACAAACATAGAAAATTACTTGTACTTTCTAACCCATGCATTATAATCACTTAATATGCTTGTTGGGATAATTAAATGGATAATTAAATATACATAGGATATTCCTTGAATATTCATGTGTTAATTATGAAATTTTTAGATATATGTATTTTTTCCTATGTTCCATGACTGGTAAAAGGATAGAAGATGAATAGTCACCTCTTTTGGGACCAAAGTATGATAAGAATGTGAATTTTTAGGGACATTAAATGAATATAAATATGTATGATTATATAAAGAAGAGATTAAACTTTTTTTGAGATCAATATAGACTATTTTGGTTATGGTTACATTTTGTATTTATTATTTTATTCCTTATGTGTGAAATCATGTTTAATGTATGGTTTAATCATATCTAAGTTATTATTTGTGATCTATGAGTGATTAATAAAATATTTTTTAGCCTTAATTATTATATATTCCACTAAAATACATCTTTTTTATGTTTCTATCTTCCTTGTTAAATATGAATTCTTTGTACTATCCTGTGCACTTGAAAAATACATAGTTATCATCATCTATAGCATGTTATATTGTATCAGGAACCTCTACTAACAATGGTGAAATGAGCATGGAAACATTCCTTTCAAATGTATCTATTCTAAGATGGTTATCAAAACAAAAAAACATTGATACATGGTTAGACTAAAAAGTATGTAATTTCATAGAAGAAATTTTTTAAAGGATAGACCTTACCACAAGTGAAATTATTTAGTAACACATCTACGAAAAAATATTTGAATTCTTTTTGTGATAATTACCTAAAATTCTAAAAAAAAATTTGAAAAGATTATAATACTATTGTTTCAATCCCATAACAAAAGGAATAATTACTTGGACTGATGAAAAGATAGTCTAGCTGATAAAGCTAGAAACTGACTGGATGAGAGCCATAGACTACTGGATTGCTACCACTATAGATAAATACATCACCTAATTTACTATATAAGGGTATATCACAATTGAAGCTACATAATACCATTTATTTTGAGTTATTAGAGGAAAATTAAATGTTTTAATTATGAATAATAACTTGGTACTTACTCCATTTAATATAGAGTAGTTACTTTAGGCATATGGGGTTGTGTGTGCATGATAGTGAATGACGGATAAATGAGTAAGGAAAGCTTGGGCTTAAATTTAGAATGGAAACATGAGGGAATAAGATTAAAAAAAATTCTATATTTAGAAAGATAACTATGACAATAGAACAAATAGAATTAACAAAACAATACCTAGGTAGCTACGAGTAAAGGTAAAAGTGGTAGTAGATTAGATGATGAACCAGTGAAAATATGTGATGAACAAGATGAAAAATTAAGAGCTAATAAAGATGATGATGAATTATAGTAGATACAATGATAGGATGAAGAATTAGATGATGATGACATGTGCAAAGAGGAAGGTGAGAATAATTTAGAAGTAGAATAGATAGATGATAGATGTAGTGCATAACTACAAGAAAGGGTATTGTCAAAATAATACAAATTATGCAAAGACACAAAACATAGTTTTTGATTAAATGTAGGTCCAAATCTAGAATAATAAGTTGTAGGAAAGAAACATTCACTAGAAAAGCACACTTTCTCACAACCCAATATTTTATATTCTAGTAGAAGCTTTCAGCTAGGTAGACAAGAAGATGTTAGTTGGGAAGGACCATTTTAGAAAATATGACCTATTAGGATACTAAAATTCACACTAAATATATTATAAAGGATTTAAGGCCCTAGATTTAGTTGAAATTAAATAATCAAAATAAATAAACATAGATAAACAAAGTGCACATGATAATTATCTTAGTGCATAAAGTAGTACACAGGTAGGATCACTCAGAACATAGAACTCTCTAAGAATAGTTACATAGAAGACACCATCTATACCTGTTAAAATCATTAATCATCTAGGAGGATTCATAAATTTATCAAACTATGATGGGTCCATGGATCATGAATAGTACCTGCTAACTTATAAGATGAGATGGTAAGCTAAGGGCATCACTGATGAAGCTATTCAAAAGTATAAATTAGTAGGGGCACTAGTTGGTAGATCACTAGAGTTCATATACTGAAGACAACTTTAGTAGGCAATTCTAAAATATGGTGAGGAGTAGATCATCATAGAATTCAAAATCAATAAATTCACTAGTTAAACTATATAGAACTTGAAGGATATATGATAAAAATTGAGAAAATGGGTCTGTGATTATGATCATATATTCCTTGATGTGATAAATAAGGTAGAATTTACTTTGATAGAAAAAGACAAAATTGCATAGTTTTTTGAAGGAATCCACTCCAAGATCAAGTTTACCACTACATAAAATTAGTATACTATGAAAGTAGATGAAATATCTGCTACCCTATGTGTAGAAGAGATTGAATATTATGGATAAGCCTCTATTACCAATTCCAACATTGAAAATGTGCTACAAGATTTTATGAAAAGATGGAGCAATTTTAGAAGGTAGATAAGCCCATATTAAGTCTATGGTGTATGTAGTATATAAAATAAGGATGTAATAGAAATTATTTTACTAAAGCCAACACATAATTTTGTGAACTCTATCAAGTAGTATGGCACACCATCATTAATTTCCACCATTTACAACAATATATCAAGAACCCACAAAATTTGTATAGAAATTTATACAAGTTGTCTAATCGTTATGAAAATAACTATCAAGTTTTATAAGAACTTAAATAAGGCATCACTAAAAATTTATTCACCATAATTGTGTAACAAATTTCATTGACAAAGTTGATGATCCCAAGCCTAGAGTTAGATAAAGGATGTGTAACCTAAATGGGTCCATAATGGATTCTGATTTCCCCACAATATCAACCTCATGGTATAACTAGATGGACCCCTTATTTTTCAAGTTGGACACCTTCATCCTCTTAGTACCAGTATTCACTACCCTAAAACTTAACCATAACATAGTAATAATAAATAATTTGGGTCCCACCAAGTGTGTAACAACAATTCAAAATTTGAGATAACAATCAATAGCACTATCAATAGAACACTGCACAAACATAATGATGGTATCAAGGTGGATATCAATCTAATAGAGGAGGATATCAAGGTGGATTAATAGGAGCATACCAGGGGGTAGAGGGAACAACTATAAATTCCCTCTCTTATAATGCTATCTATGTAGAGAATATAATCATGTCCAATAAAATTCCCTAATGAATCTATAAAGGTAATCATATTGTGCATACCATAAAATCTCATATCAACATGACTCAAAACATTGTCCCATTTTAGAGATGTAGTGAAAGGATAAGGTTGTTAAAAATGTGAATATGGTGAGTGTGGAATAAAATATGTACCTAGATCTAAATATAGAAAAGGGTCTCATGTATGAAGCTACGTAGATGTTGAAAATTATATAACATCAAGACATAGCCAAAGGAGATGCTATAGCAATATATGCATAAATGTATGGCTAGATAATGTGCATCATGCATCAAGATGAAGTTGTCACTATGCTCATAGATCTAATACTTTTAAGTACACTATGTAATGAAGATATATTTTAGAACATCAAAAATCTCTTGCATAATCTACTAAATTGTGTATAGTATGGGAAGCATAAGATAAATAAGTTAGTATAGTACATCAAAATGAAGAAACCTAAGGATGTTGATTCTAATATCAACATTTAGGTTTTTTTCTATGAGATTATGAATGCTATATTTAATTTTAGTAGCATAATCAATATGATTCTTAGGTCTACCTGGGAAGCTATTGGATGACCAATTTTGAGTTATAGCCTAGTAACTTTGAGTCTAGATGATTATGGGAAGGTTGAGTTTTTAGATTATAATATGTGGAGTGTTCTAAAATTCATATACATAAATGTTTTCAGATTCTAGAATGAGGAATATGTGGCACCAAAATATTGGGTTCACAATTTCCACTATACACTTACTCCATTACAAGCAACATGGTACATGTATCAAGAGCGCAAAACGGAGACACAGCATTGGGGACAAGTGTAAAGTGATTTTATACAAAAATTTGTCTTTAAAGATGAAAATAATATAGTTTAAAATGCACTATAGAAACTCAAATATTTTTTATGGCATGGATATATATAAGACCTAAGCACCACAACAAAATCCACTATGTAGAAGAACATATACTCTAATCTTAACTCAACATTACAAAGATACAAAGCTATTAAGAATGAAGAATAAGTTCCAATTTAGCCATAACATGTCACTAAATACAAGATGAGGTAGAATAAATTGAGGATTATGATTCTAATGGTGATGGTGATTTGGATTTGAATGATTTATTTGAGCCTGAATGACTTGTAGAACCACTCAAGAACATTGGTGTAGAACCTAATGAAGAAGATAAGTGACATAATATCCAAATTTATAAATAGTAAGGGTAAAGGAGGATATAATAATCTATTTATGAATAAAAATACAACATTTATGAACAACCTCTCAAAAATCATGTCACAAACATTGGGATAGAGGAGGTCACCAAATTGGTAAACATCAACGACTATTGGATGGAATTTAAGGTCTTTAAAGTTATACAAATTTTAAGTGATTATCAATATGTTTTTACCACAAAATTATCATAAGTTTTGGGTTTTGATCCATATCATACTAAGATTCATATTGAACTAAAGGAGTGTGCATGGCCTATAAATATGTAGCCATATAAGCTCAATCCAAATATAAATCTAAAAGTAAAGGCTAAACTAGATAGCATGCAAGATGTGGAAATCATCTATTTGGTAGGAAAGGTAGATTGGGTAATCCACATGGTATTCTAGAATAATAAAATAGGAAAAATCTTAGTATGTGTGGATTACCACATTTTTAATGATGCTTATTTCAATGATCCATTCCCAATTCCATTCACAAATGAAGTTTTGGAGTCTGTCGTAGGACATGAAGTTTATTATTTCATAGATGGTTTCAATGGATATCATTAGATACCAATCATAGAAGAAGATAGAGATAAAAAAAAACATTTAAAATAGAATGGGGTTATTTTTCATACAAGGTCATACCTTTTGGCCTTAAGAATTCACCTACAGTGTTTTCTCATGTAGTGTTTATGACATTCAAGGATTTTATTCATGACTTCCTAGAAGTTTACCTTGAATATTGGACAATATTCTTTTTATTCAAAGAAAATTTGTCTAAGCTAAATTTAATGTTGGAATGATGATGGGCTTTGTGCATTGATTTTAATTTGAATAAATGTATATTTTTCACCCCTTTTCATGTTTTTATTGGACATGTCATATGAAGTGAAGATATTTTATTTGATCACACAAAAATCATATTAATCTTGAGTATGCCTCCAATAATTAGTTCCAATAAATTGTACTATTTTATGGGGCATAGAGGCTACTATCATAATTTTATCAAGGACTATGTATCTATTTCATCTTCATTTAAATATTTATTACACAAGAATACCAAGTTTGTCTAGACTTCAAAATGCCAAGCAACCTTCATCAAGATGAAGCAAATAATGGTTACTACACCCATACTCATTTTTTTAGACTAAATAAATCCTTTTCATTTACATGTAGATGCATTAGGTATCATATTTTGTACTATGTTTGCATATCTAGGAGATGGTAGACTTGACCATGCTATTTATTTTACTAGTTTGAAACTATCTGATGTAGATAAAACTACATAATCATTAAATGAGAAGTATTAGTTATCATGTTTGCACTAAATTTTGTTTGACATTATCTACTTGTGATACCATTTTAAGTCTTTATTGATCATCAATCCCTATGATACCTTATCAATAAGCCTATGCTATGAGGATGTATCTCTTGATGGTTGATGTTGTTTTAGGAGTTTCAATTGTGCATAAATGTAAAAGTAAGAAGATAGAACATGAGACTAGACTATCTCAGCTGAATACCCAATTGGTGAAGAGCTAGAAGAATTACAATAACACTTTCTTGATTCTCACCTCTTTCATGTCTCTATGATTACTAAAAATTTAAAATCCATTTCCAACTTCCTCTATCAAGCACTCTTCACTATGAACTATCAAGAATGTGATAAAAATTAGTTTATTACTAGAGCATTTTCGTATACCATCATCAATGGACTTTTATATCACTTGGGGAAAGATGAATTTCTATAAAGGGTTGTTCAAGAACATGAATGACCTCAAATCTCAGAAGAATCTCATCAAGGAGTTACATAATGACATTTTGTAAGAGAATCCACTATTCTAAAGTTTTTACAAAGCAGATTATGGTGGCCAAATCTATTTCAAGATGCACATAGAGTTGCACAACACTACGATGTCTACCAATGCATGGGTAAACTACTACAAAAAGATGAGATTTTTACAACTTCTGTTAGCTAAAAAACCTTTTAAATAATGGGGCATTAATTTTGCTAGACCTATCAACCCACCAAGAAAAAAAAACAAAGTAAGATATATCATCACTATAACAAACTATTTTACTAAGTGGGTTGAAGCTATTGCAACACTAACCTATGGTGTGAAGGACACAATAAATTTTTTATATGAAAACATCAAAACAAGGTTTAGATGTCCCATAAATTTATTCAGTGATAGATAAATACACTTTATCAACAATACCATCATGGTTCTAATTGAATAATTTACAATATCTCATCATAAAATGACTACGTATCATCCATAGGCCAATGGCCAAGCTAAAGCTTCCAATAGAGTGTTGGATAAAATTCTGATAAAGATCTATGATGTTAAGCAAGATGATTAGGAGGATTATATTCTTGTGATTTTTTGGGAATATTAAACACATTACAAAAGGGATATAAGATTTATGCTATTTTGGTTGGTGTATGGCCTTGAAGTAGTCATGCTAATGTAATACTTATTACCCAACCTACACATTTCCATGGTCATGTCACTTGGATATTGTGAGTCTCTTACTAACCAACTCCCTGAGCTAAATTAGATGGACAAGTTTAGATGTAGAGAAGCATGCATACAATAAGTACACAAACAAATCCAAAAACTAATGCATGATAGTAAATTGTGCCAAAAAGAATTTCATAAGGATTGACTAGTCTTATTATATGATAGTCATTTCAAAGCATTCTTGGATAAGTTATAGATACAATGAAAAGGATATTATATTATACATGACCTAATACAATAAGGAACCATGGTTTTAAGAGATATTTAGGGAAACATGTTACTAGGGTGGGTAAATGGTTTAAGGCTTAATCCCTACTACCAATAGTCAATTGATCTCATTCTTAAAATTAAGCGGGTGTTAAGTAACACCATGTAGATAAGGGTTTCCCTATTTTTTCATATTTTATGTGTGTGTTTATTTTATGTTTTATTTATTTGTAGATGATATCAATAAAAACAATTAATAATTTAATTACCAAGCATCACATGTGCTAGATGTCTGTAGGAAGATCCATGTGTGCTATAAAAAAAGTCAAAGAGGAGTGATTGAAAAATATTAATTCTGAGAAAGGTAAGAAAATGTCTCATTAATAAGATATCTATTAGATAATGGCCATATACTAGAAGTAAATTATAGATCTAAGTAAAGATTGATGTGATTTTAAATAAATTAGTAACTCATCAATATCACCTATTTTTACCTATATATAGACACCAAAGATCATAATGGTGTAACTCTACACATGTGCCAACAACTAATTACTTTAATGGCTAGATTCGATATTGATTTTCCACATCTACCCTTGCATTCAAGATGAGTGGACAGTTAAGTGTGGGTTTGATAAAAACTCCAATAGGTATGAATTCTATAAAATCCAAGATTGAATACCAATTTACCATTTCATCCTTATGTGTATTTATATAAGTTATTATTCTCAAACACTGAGTTATTTTTATTATATAAAGCATATAAAGCATTCCAATTTCATCGTTTCACATAGCCATATACCTCATAGCTAATCATGGCTCTTAATTATGAAAAAAAATAATCCATTTGTGTTGACATGGCACTCAAGCAAAAAAATTATAGTTACCAAGATCCATTTGACTACCTTTTCCAAATTGAATAAGAGATATTACACCCCAATCCTATTGATGATGCACAACCACTTTCCCTCACATCTCCCGATTGATTCCAAAATATAAACATTGAGTGATTACTATGATTAACTAAATTTGAATACCTAAGAGATATCATTAAATAATTGATTGGGTGATAAAGTGAGGGTATAATATATTTGGGTTTGGATGAGACTGTTGTAATTAACACATAAGTATTAGCCTAAGATTTGGAAATTCCTATGCATGGAGATTCTTTGTTACCATACAAGATGAAAATGCCTCCCATTCTATAAGAATTCTAAGATCTATATGTGTAGGATAACCAAGGGATACCCATTTATGAAATCCTAGATGAGCTAGTGCACATCCTTATGGAGTGTATAACTAAACAATTTTGGTAGATGACCAAGTCTACCAAGCAAATACCTAAAGGAGTTGTGGACATCACTCATAGGATGATCCACTAAAATGGATAGTAAAAATTGATAGAATACTTTATCCAATAGTGACTCATAAACATTTAGAAGTTCCACACAACTACAAAATAGACATTCTAGTACCATTTATTAATCTTATTGATCCACTTCATGTAGTGGAATTCACCTCAAGGAGAATTGCATTCTAATATAGATTATTAGTCAGTGTAGTAGTTATGGAATCTCATATATATGTATGATGATAGATCTCTCACACATGAGGGTAAATTTAAATCTTGGTGGGATGAATACTTGGACCTCATTGCCACACATCCCCGAGTGCCACCTAACATCATGTAATTTCTAGGTCAGCATGCCATCATCATTCTACTACCCAAGGCATTTTTATAACCATCCATGAGATTATGTGTTTACCCTTATAAGAACATACCTTATTCATGATAATGGATATGGTTTAGGCCAAAATTACCTAGCAAAAATCATTCGTAGCTAGGTATGTGACCTCATTTAAAGCCATACCACCTAGGAGAGATGTTTATATCACATAAAACCAAAGCAAGCAAACAAATCTTAAAAATAGAAAGGAATCACAAAGCAAACCCTCATTTAACATCCCCTCCTCTAAATTGAAAGACATGCAACACTACAACTTAGAAGGATGATCCTGATGTACTGTAAATAGTGAGTTCTTGTGAGCACATGTAGATGGGCAAAGATGAGTAGGAAATCTACTAGGTCATGATGGTATACATGGATAGAGAATACTATAAGAAGGAGGAGGAAAAATAATTTTGATTTTGGAAAGTGATGTGCATGGTTCAAATGTAAAAATATGTTCCCCCAAAGCTTTTGGTGGACCTCCCACCTACCCACCTTCCATCATTATCAACATAGTTTAAGAAGAAGTAAAGTAGCTCCATCATAGAATTTAATTCCTCCATCCATAAACTTCACCAAAATTAGTAGCTGGGGACATCTTTGCACCTATTTTAGAGAGCCCACCTAAACAAATTGTGTGTAGGCCCTACAAATGGAAGGAGGAAAAGGTATCCCCTACTTTGGAAGAGTGCATGTTTAAATGACTAGTAACTATGCAAGAAGAATAATATACAATTGCATCTACTACACCACCATCTAGACATAGATTTTTCATGATCAAGAGGAGTAAGGCATAGGTTCCTATCTTGAAGGTGAAACTAGTTGATTCACCACCATCATGATAGGATCAAGATGTTGAATAAATTACTTCAGAGTAGCCCAAAAAATATGAACAATAGGCCACCAAGGAAGAAGCAAATCATATAGTCAAATGCTAACTAAGGAAGGAGGAAAAGAAGAGAAATAAAGAATAATCACAACAATAACATGTCATGTAGTAATCGGAAGAAGAGAAGGTTGCACCAAAGGCCAAGGATACGGAGATAAACATTTAAAAGGTTATAGAGATGGGAAAACAAGCACAATAAGTATTAGATGTAGCCAAGAATGCATAAGAGGAAAGATAGAAGAAAAAAGAAGAAGAAGAAGAAGAAGAAGAAGAAGAAGAAGAAGAAGAAGAAGAAGAATAATAAGAAGAAAAGTAAAAGATAAAATAGGATGCAATTGTCTAGGTATAATAGAAGGTAGAGTAAGCTACCAAGAAAAAAATTTAAGAAGAAGATGAATCCTTATGGAAAAAGTGAGTGCATGTATAAGCTCAAGTACAAGCATAACTGAAGGCCCAAGATTCCCAATAGAAAGCCAAGGGTATGACCCTGGTAAAAGAGGAGAAGAACAAATAAGAATAAGAGAAGAATAAGAAATAAGATGAAGAGAAGAAGAACAAAAAAAAGAGAAGAAGATGAAAGAAGAAGAGAAGAAGAAAAGAAGAACAAAAGAAGAAGAAGAAAGAAGAGGAAGAGTAAAGGAAGAAAGAAGAAGAGGATGAGAAAAAGGAGGAATAAGAAAATAAAAATAAATATGAGGAGGAGGAAACCAAATGTAAGTAGGCTGAAGACACTACACAATAAACCAAGATGTCAATAGAGGCCAAAATGTAATAACAAGCACCAATAACCACCCAATTAGGATTGTAGCAACCTGAGTTATTGCTAGAGGTGTCTATATCTAAGACATTCCCATATTAGATGATTTACACATTACCTTCTCAATCTCATTAGCCACTATGCCACATCTAGATCATGTAGCATCCACAAGCACATTGGCCACTCTTCTAGTTAATAAGGAGGCCTCTTTAGATGTGTCTTAGCTGTCCTTGAAAGAAAAACTATAGGGTTTCGTAGCTTCCCAAGATTCCTTCATACAAAAGGATACCTCCGTAGAATAAGAATAAGAGAAATCCAAGGTAAAAAACATGGAACTCAAGGCTCACCTTCATGAAATGTCCAAGATGATTGAGGGTACTTGCCTAAAGTTAGTCACTCAAGAAATCAGTGACCAAGTGTTGTTATACTAGTAGAAGCTCAAGATATTAGTCTCTAAGATCAATAAGCAATGGTGTGTAGCCCAGTAACTTCATGTAATAGGCACATTAGGAAAGAGCATAAATATTGAGGCATCTACCTTGTTAACCTTACTAGATGAGTATCAGAGAATGATTGATATTTTCACCCTCTAAGTATATTAGGTCACACAAATCCTTCTAGACTAGAAGCAATAACTCAACAACTCCCTCTCTAGTTCTAGTGTAAACTTCACCATAACAATAACCACTAAGATAACCATGGACATCCAAACCACATTAGTGGATGAGAATGAACTTTCTCTCTATGAATAATTCACTATTAGGGATAACATGCATGATAGACTTATTGATTGGCAACATGACCTACAATGTAGTTCATTTGCAGGTCTCCATTCTAAATGCCATGCATAAAATTTGAAATAACTAAGTGGTGAAATACAAATAAGGATCAATAATAAAAAGGTAGTAATGAAAATCACTAGTGATTTAGACCTATAATAAATCATTAGATATCATGCATCTATGTGACTTCTATTGCACATGGTCTAGGAGGTGATGATCAATTTGCATACTTACAAAAGTGACCTACCTCCATTCTATAGTGAGATAACCCATATTTTCAAATTTTTAGTCTAAAAACCACCCTCCAAGGTCTAGTAATATATCACATAGTGAACATCTACTTAATATGGGGCCAAGGATCATGTTAGCTAGTCATCTTCCACTGCCATGCCACCTCCTTCTAGTTAAGTACTATGCAAGGTGTAAGTTTTGAAAGTTTGTAAACAATTTTTCTATTAGGAATGACTACTGAGACAAGTGGGGTCAAAATGGTTGAAAACCCATAAAGGGTGGCCATATAATTATGCCAACCTACTAAAAACCCAAAAGGGTGGTAGGATAGTACACTACTTATATTAAAACCTAAAAGGGTGGCTAAGTAGTTCATAAGAGGCAAAAAATAGAAATGGCACCTTGAGCGATTACTATGACTCTTGATAGTCTACCCATTTCTTCAACTTCTTCCCCAATGCACCATCAAATGAGCTTATGCCATTATTTTGGGATGAGATAAAATTTTAAGTTTGATAAAGTTTTGGGAGAATAAAATGGATAATTAAAGTTTCATAATATATTCCTTGAATATTTATGCATTATGTATGAAATTATCTAATATATGTATTTTTTCCTATCCTCAACAAATTTTAAAAGGATATAAGATGAACAGTCCTCTATTTTGGTGCCAAAGTATGAGAATAATGTGAATATTTAGGGACTCTAAATGACTATAAATATGTATACTTGTATGAAAAAGAGAATGAACTTTTCTTGAGATCAATATACACTATTATTGTTATGGTTACCTATTATATTTCTTATTTTATTCCTTATATGTATAATCATGTTTAACGTATGGTTTAATCCTATCCATGTTATTATTTATGATCCATGAATGATTACTAAAATAGTGGTTAATCCTAATTCCTATCAAATTCACTAAAATACATCTCTACTAAGTTTTTTTCTTCCTTGTTAAATATGAATTCTCTACACTATCCTACGCACTTGAAAAAGGCTTAGCTATCCTCATCCTTAACCATTTCTATTAGATCAAGAACCTTTGATAATAATGATTAGCCAATAATACCCACCTCTAATTATTTTAAGGGTTTTGGTCTTGTAAGAATAATGTCCTCCACCATGACCATCATGAAACTCTTCAAGTAATATGAATGTTTGTATTGGCTCTATACATCTTAGCAATACACTATTGATATTTTTTTGAATATAATACCATCAACAATGAGGAATGGAATTGTTTGAAATGTAAAATATATTATTATTGGATCAATTACAAGAGATTGATAAGTACCATTTTGGAGGTATATTTCCAAGTCATGAAACTAGGTGGAAGATGAGGTGTGATTAGATGTAACCTCTTCATCATTTGACACTAGAACCACCTCATTTGATTCTTGTAAATCTTGGGATAGATGATCACAAACTTCTTTTTATATAATCAGATTTATTACCTTGATCTCCACATCATACTCCGTTACCCTATTTATCTAACCATCTCTTTTCTCATTTAAATCTTTGTTTAATAGAAACTCTTTGATACTTGGATGGGCAACCATTAGGTGTATCTTATTATTAGATAAGTATCTAAATTTATTGAGAGACCTTATAACTAAAGTAAATGTTTTTCAACAAAATATTACATTTTTTCATATTGTTCTAATCCTTGACTAAATAAAGTTATTGGCTTCTCTAATTCCTCATGATTTTGTTGCATAAGAATGCTTGAAATGGTGTCTAGGTTAGCATAAGTGTACAATATGAAATATTTATTGAAATTTGGGTTTATGAGCATAAGAGCACTAGCTATGGCTCTGTTAATTTCTTCTAAACTATTTAATATTTCATTATACTATATGAAAATTTTATTCCTCTTTAGCCTAGATGTGAGTGGCTTAGCTAAACTAGCAAAATCAGAAATATATTTTCTTATAAAATTGATTTTACTTAAGAAGCTTTGTAGAGACTTCTTGTGCTTGGGAAAGAAAAACACAAGAATTGAATATATCATCTTAAGATCTATGATAAAATCATGTATTTAAATGACATTTCCAATAATATTACCTTCATGAATTGAGAAGACCAACTTTTTGGGATTTAGATATACCCCAAATTATTTACACCTTTCAAACACTTGTTTGTGGTGTATCATGTGCTAACTTGAAATATTTGAGAATAATATTATATAATATGAATAAATATGTATAGGCTTATTAATAAGGCCTTAGAATAACATATCCATAGATCTCTAAGTAGTTGTTCCAAAATTGGATAGACAAAATGGCATATTTCTATATGCAAATGTCCCCCACTTGTTGATGAAGGTTGTTTTGATTTGGTATTCATCCTTGAATAGAATTTGATTGTAACCACTATATCCATACAATAAAGAAAACCTATATAAACCTATAACTATATATATAATTTATTCCATAGATGATAATGGATAGTGATATTTAAGGGAATCCTTGTTTAAATCATAGAAATCAACACATAGTGTAATCTCACCATCATTTTTACATACTAGAAAAAGGTTTGCCACCCAAGTTGAGTGCTTAATTATAAATATAATAACTGACTCTATGATTTTATGAAGCTTAAATCTTATCAAAGGATATATATTTGGATTGATAGGCCTTTATCTTTGTCTCACTGGTTTAGTTTTAGCCTCTAATTCAATGGTGTGTTAAGCTAGAATTGGATCAAATCCTTTGAGATCATAATACTGACATGAAAACACATAAAAAAATATTTCACATAGTTTAATTAAATATTACTTGTATGATGGAGTTTATACCTTACCTAATTTCAAGCTCTTATCGACTGTAATATCCACATTGGCATAGTGTTCCTCCTTTATTGAAAAAAATGACTTTTCCTTTTTGAACTCATCATCACTAGTGAATATGTTCTCAAGTGTCACCAATTCTTTGGGAAACTTTTTTTTTTTTTGATTTCATAGTATGGTCACCATATTATTTCAATAACTTTGATTGATTTTTTGAGGAAAACGCAACCTTTTCTTACAAGAACCTGATAATTTGATTATCATCCTCAAACACTTGAAAATTCTCTTGGTTATCAAGGATAGAAGGCCTTACAACCACCTTACAGTGTGAATGATTTTTTTAACTTTTTACATTAGTTGGGACACTAAATTTTTCCCCAATGTCAGCCAACCTATCTACATGTTTGTTCCCATCTCTTGGTATTGCTTGAATATTGAAGGCTTGAAAATACTCAAGTAAATCCCATACTCTATGATTATAATATCTAATAAATAATTTTTACATACATTAATACCCATTACATTGTGAACCACAAGTTCACTATCACCAAGAACATGTAAGGTATTGGCTTTCATCTTTCTAGACCACTATAAACCATGAACTAGTTCGTCATATTCTGAAACATTGTTTGAATAACCAAATTGAAACTTAATAGAGGAGAAATACATTTGTTTGTATGGAGAAATAAACATCATTACATACCTATTACCTTTATTATTTTTTGATATATCAAAGTATAATTTACATAAACCATCATTATATTCATCTTCCTTCATCATTGCTAGAATTGGTGCATCACTCTCATAAAGGTAATAAACACCAAGTACCTCTTATTTAATTAGATAATAAGGTTCATGATCATGTAAGTTATATGCCCACTTAACAAGGAATTTATATGAAATTTCATCTAAAGTTGACTCAATTTCCACCCCACTAGTATCTAACATCTCATCCAAGATGACACAATTAGTTTTCACAACACTTGGTATATATGGATTTAAATGAAAACATGTAATAAGTTGATAATGTATTGTTACATTGGTACCATATCTAATATTTAACATATAATATGTACAATCAGCTAATAAGTATCTTCCAATATTTTAGGTGAAGTCTCTTGATAGACACATGGATAAGTAGGGAGGTAAGTTCATTACAAATACATACTATTGAATGATAACATTGGGATAAACATGTAGTGTTAAATTTAGATTTATAATAATGCCTACTATCTTCGATGGTGACCCATATAGTTTTAATTCTCCCTTAGTATTTGGTTTATAAACAAGACAAAGCTTATCTATAATTTTTTTAGGCATAACAGTGTTATAGGCTCCACTATCCACCATGGAGTTATGAATTAAAGTGTAACCAACTATAAAAGAGAGGTAAAAGGGATTAGTTTTATTTGATATTACCTTAGTTTTCCTCCATTTTTTGCATCTTATACACCTATTGTGCTTTTTTCTTAGTTGGGTGGTCTGAATTACTTAGGATAACACTTTCCTTCTCAACTAATTTAGGAGATAAATTGAGAGTTAAAAGCTCTTTAATGAGCATATCCTTTTATCATATAATAGAGATTGAATCCCAAATGTTAATGTTAATGTTAGACTTATTCATTTGATACACTATACTAAATTGAGCTCTAGTAACCTTTTTCTACATTTTTTAAACCACTAATTTCTCATGAAATGTAGGTACTTGAGAAATCTTTCCAACCTCTATGTTCTAATTTTTTTTGGTGTAGGGGAAGAAAAATGATATTTGATACTCTTGGATACAAAATTGAGATTAATTGAAACATTTCTCACATATTTAGCTTCATCAATACCTCTTCTTTTACCTCTAGCTAGAGTTAAAACTTCACCACTTATATTACTAGTCTCATTAATATGATTGAATGCCACATGATCATATATTTGCCAATTTACATTAATGGAATTAGTATACCATTTTTTTATTAGGATATCCTTATGATAGCAAACTTGTCTCTTGGCACTAAACTCCTTGAAGATAAAATTCTTCTTGTGTCATTTTTGGCATAGTGATGTTTTGTGACACAATGGATTGGCTTTGAGCATCATTGAAATAAGATAATTGTCAACATAGATCTTGAATTTAATTATTTAGAGGTAGTATGGGAGAAATATATCTTGAATTAAAAGGTGAATTAGGATAAAGAGTTTCATATGGTTTAGCTTGAGTTATGGCTCCTTATGGTTGGTAGGGTGCTTTATTTTTCCTAAACCCTTGATAAGGAGGATTTTGATTTCCAAAGGGTTGATAGGTATTTTGATTTTTTTGTTCATAAGTCCTATTAGCTGAATATTGGTGTCTCTTGAATTACACTATTTCATTCCCAAGAGATTCTAAAAAACCTTTTAACTCTCCAAGTTCATTAACTTGACTGGAAGGTTTTGTAGATTGATGTTTAGGGGATGGAATAGGGGCTAAAGAAGAAATTCAAGGAACCTGAGGGATTGGTATAGAATTCAAATTTAGTAATATAGGCATTAAGGGCCTTAGGGATATTTTACCAACTTGTGTCAAGTTGTTTTATACTCTTATTGCAACTTCATAAGCATATGTCAAGGTAATACCACCCATTGACTATATCATCACACTAATATTAGAGGTGAGGTCTTTTAGATAGTACAATAATGAATATTCTAGGGATGGTCTAATTAATGTAGTTATCTTGGTCCATGTCTTTTAGAATTTAAGATTAAAATTAGACATGAACTCCTGAGGAGCTCTTCTTATGGTAGTCAGCTATTCAACTAAAGAGATGCGATTAGATTTGTCTTAAAATTATTGACTAAGGATACACCTAATTCATCCCAAGTAATAATGAAATTTAGTGGGAGGTTTATATACCACTATAATTTTTTTCCTTTGCAGGAATAAACAAGTAATCTAATCACTACATTTTCTTGAATAGTATTGTCAATTGAGCAGAGATTTGCAACATATTAGATGTGATCAATAGGGGTTGTTTGATATTCTCCTAAGAAGAATGGGATAATTTTAAGGGAAAACACAAGAGTGTCATTAAAAATGGCCAAATTTAGTGGACTACCTCTGTTGAATGGAACAAATAATTAGTTCCTAATAGCCATTTGGACAATAGGGATTGCACTTCTTAGGATAATAAAATGACCAGGAGATGAATAATTTTTTTGAGAATAATGTATTATCTTACTAAACCTTGTTTTTTATATGAAGTAGAAGTCAACTAAATGAATTCAAGAGGAATACCTTTACTATTTGATCTTGTAGTAACCATTGGCATGAGAGTGTTTCCTAGATGATACTATGAACTCTACAACTTGAAGAATATTTATCTTCTTTGATGAAAAACATCTTTTTTTACTATAAATAATTTTCTTCAACTTTAGACTTCAATTATGCCAAGGAGAAAGGTTCCCATTGGGCATGCCAAAAACTTTTATATACTTAATTTACACCCATGGGGATATTTATTTAGGCTCTCTCTAATTAAGATACAAAATGGGAACAACCTCAGGCTATGGATATCCTATAGTGAGGGTGAGCCTTTATATATGGTTGGTTCCTTTGATTCAATCACTTAAACTAAGCTCTTACATGGAAAAGGGGAATAAATTTAAGGAAAACTTCACAAAACCTATAAAATTAAGTGATACACCAAATGTTTTAGATACTTACAATTCATAAAACAAGTTATGAGACACTTCAAGACCTAAAAATATCACACCACTCACTATGTGATCAAATTTCACATAAATATTTCATAAAAAGGCACTGATTAGATATCAATCAAGAAACTATCTATGACACTTAGAATGACCTGTGAGAGCTTAAAAAACACTACATGAATGCAAGAAAACTTAGATAGAGGTAAAGGAAATGAAAGACACTCACTTAACCACATCAATGAATTCATAGAACACACTTCAAATTCATTTGCAAATAGAGAATTTAGTCTTTTATTTAATTAAATAGGTGTTGTAGTACAAAATTTAGCATAACTTGGGAAAGACAAAAGCATAAGATTTTCTTTCTGAAAGTGAGAAATAGGAGATATATAGGAAAATAGGAAGAGAGAGAGAGAGAAACAAGAAAATATAAATCAATAAGTGATACCTAACTAATTTTTCATTTATTAGCATTAATTATACCTCCAAAAATTAACCTTCAAGCTCTCGCATTGGCCCTAAAACACATTAAAAACCAAATCTTATTCTTAGATGATGAGTCATGATCTTCTTTGAAATTAATTGAATGCTTACCTATCCACCTCAACCTTCAAACTCCCCATATTATTTATGAGATTACAACACCATCCTTGATCTTGATATAATTTTTACATCATTAGACATTCACCAATGTACATTCTAACATTTATTTCATAGTAACCATACTTCCCCTTACTCTAAATATTCAAAACAATTCCTTTATAGATGAAAACCAAATCCTTTATTGGTTTTCATATAGCCATAACTTTGATGAAGATACATAAGATCATAAAACTTTAATGGAAAATAAGACGTAAACACAAGACAAACTCCAAAACTTGACTGAGTAAACTTTTTCCATTATACCATTTATCACATTGTATGACTCTTTTTGACTCAGACACATTTTCTTAGCTCATGTTCCTTGGAATCTAGATTAGATTTTCTTCATTGGTCTCCTCAGGAGTCTCCTAGATTTGGCATTTAATGTCAAAAATTGATCTTTATTTGGACCTCTATATATTTCCACTTATCAACTCCATGTTCATTCCATGGAACTCACTATTAGTCTTCATTTTGTTAATGTCCTTATGCCATGTGGTGACCTCACATGTATCCTGAGCTCATTGAATATTTGACTTTTTTCACATTCTCAATCTTTTGGTAATGGTTAAACATGTACCATTTATTTCATTAAGAGTTTACCATAGTTTTGACACTTGGAACCTTCACATGTTTCCTCAATATCCTCTAACATTTTGTCCTCTTACTCATCATTGATTTGCACTTGTATAATGGATCATGTGCAACTGCTCTGTTCTGACTAATTAACCCTATCCTCACGTATGCACCATTGATCTTGGATTAAGTTCCCATGATCATGAAACTTTTTAGTGTTACATTTTACCTCAATATCCTTAAGATATTTTAAAATTAAATGGATACTTCCTAGGGCCTTAGCTTGACATCCCTATGCATGTTCTGCTATGCTAGTTCAACTTTGAAGACTCATGTCTTGAGATAAAAGGCTCATCAATATATAAAATTTATAGAAGATATTTCTATCATGAACGACATCATTTATATGCATTTTTTTTACCTTTATAATATTCCAAATCATTTTTATCAAATACACAACTCAATTGATCTATTCATTCATGCATGGCATGCTACAATAGTCTACTTCCTTTATGCTCCTTCTAGTCATCCTTTGACCCTTTAAGGATCTGATAAACCTTTGAGACCTTATGAAAATATAATTATTTCCTCTTTAAGTTACATAAACACCCTAAAAACCTACTTGGATATTCTATCTTGTAATTCTAGGCTTGTTTCAAGAACTTCTTCTCAAAGATCAATATATTACACTTTAAGGTTGCTTAAAATGCTTCAAAAGCTTTAAATCCTACATATGATCTTATCCTTTCCCTATTTAGTCATTAAATAAATAAATAAATCTATCTTTGGTGTTTCAAAATATTCCCTTGATTCATCTAGGCATATGTTTTGAAAGGTAGGGGTGACAATTTGGCCTATAGGGTCAAAACTGTCAACACCTACTGGTGTAGTTGATGATGAAACTCTTACTATAGAATAATATGGAGTGATAGTACTAGATAAGGAAGAATAAATTATAAGATAATGTAAGTAGGCATTGGATCTTGTGACTGTAGTTTATTTTTGGGCTTCAATTTTCCCTTACCAAGCTTTAGATCATTTCTTCTAGTCATCATCTATAAATCTTAGATCAATAATAGGCTCCTTTAGTAGCTTGATGTAATTTTAACCATTTCATCATGTTTTATTAAGAGGGTTCATATAAATTCATTGATTTACATGTCCTTATCTATCATATTATTGGTATAGACTATCAAATCTACCATTTCTTGACTGAAGGTCACACATTTGGTCATGGCATGCTTACAAAAGTTCAAAAAGTTCTAAAGTTAGGCCCTAAAGGCATCCTTTCTAATAAAAGATCCATCCTTGTTGTCAAGGTGTGTAATTTTATAATTCCTTATCAAGGTGATGACTCTATCACCTTGTTGTGTAATGGATCTACCCAAGGACCTCATTTTCTCAATCCACTAGTTCAGGGTCTTACTCTTACCAATCATATAGGACTGAGCGATGCTCAAGTTTTATAAGGGGATCATGTTTAAGTCCTCATATTTATTAATTTTGATAAAATTCATCAAGTTGATTATCATTTTTTCATATTCCCCATATGCATCTTATAACTTGAGGAATTTATTATATACTTCATCTCAATTTACGTTGTACTGAGCCAAGGTATTCAACATATCAAACATCTCTTCCATGGCCTAATCCACTTTGAGTTAGTCCTAGTGATATTGTTCCAAGTTAGTTATTCTATGATTCACTCCTTTACGGAATTCAATAGCCACATCCATAATCATTTGAAGATATAAGAGGGGTTTTTGTCATACTATTACTATCAATTATGTCTATCATTCTTTATCTTAGTCAGCTCAAACAAGGTTTCTTCTAACCAATACATGATTATCTGGTCTAGGTGGGTGATATTTTTCTTGGTCACCCTCTTCATTATCTCAGCCTCCTTATCAAAATTTAGTGTAACTTGGGGAGGGTCCACTATGACCAAATATGGGTTCTTATTTTTAGCCAATTACATTTGCTTAATCCATGACTTATTCAAATAACCACTTGGGGGATTTGATGATAGAGACAATGGATGAGTTGAAGTTTCTAGTGTAGGAATGAATATCACCTCAACTGAAGGTGTTTCTTATGTTTCAATATTACTTTTCATCTAATATGGTATATTATATGGACCCCTTAAGGTGGAAGCTTGCTCAACTTATTTACCTATACCAACTCCTCCAATCTCCAAAATGGTATATAATGCTTGGATTATTCTTCAACTAAGATGTGGGTCCATCGGGCCTTCTTCTCCATCACTAGTAGTATGGATTATATATTTTGATGCTTTAGGTTGATTATCTTATTTTTTGGACACTTTAAAAAATTGACACAATCTAGTCTTACTTTCAATCATGTGATATTCATAGCCTTCAACATATGCTTAACCTCTGTATCATTAGTTGTATTGAGTTAGAACTATTATCCATCCCTAGGATCATGATGGTATGTAATTCTAAAGGTCACCTTATTTTTGATATAGTGCTTAAATGTTAAGTGTTTAGGGTCCCATTCTCCATCAATGTCCTTTCTAGACTAAAAGTGGATCTTTGTCTAGTAGCATCCATTACTAAGTCCCAAGTCTCATTTTTAAGTTAGCTAACATTGGTTACCTTGGGATGAATAGTGCCCTTCTTTTTATTCATTCATTATCTATGTACTCTTGTGAGTATTTGTAAGTTAATCTCTTACTCAACCAATTTGTCTACCACTGTGGTGGACAATGTTAATAGAGCTATTCTGATTCCCTCAACTCTTATTATGGTGTAGTTAGGGTAGTACCAGTAGGATGACAATTTTCTAATTATTACCCTAATATCTTATGATATCCTAGGCATATTCCTATCATGGATGGCCTTATATACAATTGGGTATAAATTATACATAATAGCGTAGATATCTTGCCTATACCTATAAATTATAAACTTCATGAAGACATGGGTCATAATCCATTTCAAGTTCAAATCCCAATTGGTAAATTGGGAGAAATTTAGAGTGGCATAAATGGTATTAACAAATTAGGACATCATATATAAAATATTTCCTTGGTTGGCCATGGTATTTTGATTTGGGTAGTTAAATTATAGGTAATGATTCCCCTAAGAAGGGGAGTGGTATATTCATATATGATCATGTATAGGAGTAGAACCCACTTCTCATATAGGTGGCTAGTTTACTATGATCCATAAACCCTATTCATAATTACCATCCCCATTCCCACCCCCTTCCTAAATTGGGTGATGGGGATATGACTAATTTGGACTTGTAAATGAACTTCCCCAAGTTTTATTCATAGCTTATCAAGACCTCTCTAATGTTGTGTGAGTTGAGCCATTGGGTTAAATTTTCTTAATTATAAATAATTTAAGGCCTAGGCAAGTCATAGTAAGCCTAAAAGGCTAACCCAACTATGAAAGTGATATCATTACCTGAATTGAATCATTTGATCATATTATATATCCATCTAGACTGAACAAATATTTGGTGGACTAAGTCCACATAGGGGAGTACCTCCAAGTTGGATGCATATTTATGCAGTATCATGGACTTATGAGTCAAGATGTCAGACCTCTCTTCTAAAACACTAGGATATTCCTCATCATCACTATCCTAGTCCAAGGTCCTCTCCACATGGTAGAACAAATCATTATATTGCTTGTCCTCAATAGCCAATGCAATAAAATTAAAATTGATGTCCTAAAAGATGGTGTTCATTCCATATGAAAATAGGAACATAACTTGTTTTATCTTTGTATCTCAAGACATTCCTATGTTGGTCATGGATATTATATTTTGATCGATGAGATCATGTATCATATTAATGTTAAATTAATGCACATAAGTCCTTAGTAAACTATAGATAGAAATTCAGATTTCTTTAATAGATAGTGATTGAAAGTGAATGCAAAGATTTCAAACTGCAAGCTTTAAACTATGGATTTTTATAATTTTGAACTATAAGTTACAATTCATAAATGGCAAGTATCTTTTACTTTTTTTAACTTAAATTCAGGGTGGCTCTTAAGTTTTATGCTAATGGATTTGAAAATATAATTTTGGAAATCAACCAATCATTTCTTTTAATTTTTCCACACTGTTTATCATCATAGGATTGACTTTTCACTTTAGTTGACTTGGATTTATAACCACCTAAATGATCCCCATAAGCATTCAATTTACACAAAAAACCAACTCTTCATGGATAGAAATATGCCTTTTAGGTGGCATACTTTTACATGAGTTTGACACTTGGCATTCTTTTGTGTATCTTATCCTTTTATTTTGACTATTAGGCTACCTAGGTGTGATACATGATATTTCACCAAGTGGCACATTTTTATTAGCTTGCACCTCATTTTTATGTTGCATGGTTAAAATCCCTTTATTTTGGGATAATGTGTTCTTGGGACCCCTATTGGCTCATATAGTTGCATGAATTTGTTCTTTGGGTTTCATAGATCCATTTGATCAAGTATTACCATGAAAAAAGGGGTTAATGTGTCAACATACCATTGCTTCTATCTTCTGTGTGGATTCTACATAGCATCTAGCTATTTAGGATTAGTTAATTGAGTGATAGGTGTCACCTCGTCATGTATTAATAGTGTTATTAGAATTAAACATTGCATCTTAGCCATGGGGGTGTGAAGGGTGGAACTAGGTGACAAGTGTCATGATGTAGTTGTATTTCTCCATCATAGGATATTTGAAAATAATCATGTTCTTAGAAGACTATGACTAGGCATAATGTGGCAAGCTCTAATTGGGTCACTCTTATTTATAGGTTAAAACACAATGATCAAATAACAAGTGGCATGTTCTCATTGAGTCAATTGAACATGAGATTTAAGAAATAATTAGTATCCTTAAGAGATCATGATTTTTTTCCAAGTGGCATGATGTGATGGAGTTACTAGGTAATAGACCTTTTTTAACTTATATTTTAGTTGGAAATGACATGACAAAGTACCAAGCGGCAAACTCCCATCAAATCATGGGGTCAAAAACCTATCATACTTTCCTTTGAACTTAAAATTATATGATTGAATTAAAAAAGACCCATTCTAATTGGATCACTAAGTTGTGACCATTATCTAGGGCTAAAGCATATAAGACTAAATTCTAAAGTTTATTACCAATTTATAGATGCATGTGATGTTGTCACATGTTAATTGAGGCTAAGGTGGAATTGGGATCTTTAATGAAGACAAAATATAGGAAATTTACTGATTTTAATGATAAATATAAAATCAGTAATCTCAAATTCATAAATATCAAGTACAAAATCTGACTTGAACCCTCTTTTAAAACATAACATCAAGGTATGTCCTAACATTGAATATAATTTTGACATAGAAAAAATAATACTATGATTCATAAGCGTTAATTAAGTAATTTTTATCACATTTTTGGGACCATAACTTGGTTTTATAATTGTAAACCCCTTACAAGATAAATTTTCAAATAAGCTAGATCATGAGAAAATCAATGAACTAAAACATTTTAGTGAAACATTTTAAAAGGTACTCATAAATATTTTGTAGTGGACCAACATTAATTTAAAATTTTCAAGTCATGTAAAGGGTTTTCTTATCATGTGGAACAAATGGTGAGGTATGTCCTATAAAACATGACCTAAAATTTTATGCGGTCCCCTTGTTTAGGACAATGTGTCATGCTAAACTAAACAAATGGAAACCTCTGTGGGAAACATAAAAATATGTTAGAATCTAGATATGTTAGTTTAGAGCATAATGATAATCTAATCACCCCTTGGAAAATATAAAAAAAAATCATAATTTTTTTATGCTAGTAATAAACTTTAACTTGAAGCATTAGATATTAAAAAATTGAAAAGCATTCATGTTATATGTGTACTTTCAATTAATTCACCAACAAGACTTTGGGTTTTAGAACCAGTAGCTTTGAGATTTATGGATTTGAACATAGGTTCTAGGTAAGCATTTATATATATATATAATGGTACACAACTTTAACGGGGATGACTTGGGATTTCTTTACTTCTATCTAGTTATACACAACCCTGATATTGGTACCTTTAGCTCCACTCTAGGCCTTGATCCATTTCCATCCAATCATCCATAGCCTTGATGGAGTCTGCATGAATTACCTCTAAAGGAATTCAATTTTTAGTGTCAAGTCTATTTCAAATTGATACACATGTTTTTTCTTTTTTTCTTTTTATAAACCCATAGAGGTTGGGAACTAGTTTGTTAGCTAGATTTTACGTAATTTTAGAACTTCTATTGAAAAACCATTTTCTTTACATTGACAAAGTTCTACCTAGGTATATTTATGATGTAAAATCAAATGTGAGTATGTATGGATCTTCAAAAAATTAAGACCTTCATCTAGTTAAATATATGTTTATTATCCTTACATTATAATTAGGGTAAAATCACATAATACATAAAATGACAACTTTATTATTAAACTCTTCCATATTTCCCAAATCAATGTATGGCATGGTTTCATACTTCATACAGTTATATATTAAGTTGTGCACAAGTTTTAACACCATAATTCCTCAAATTTTAGAACTTGTCACAAATTCAATGGAAAATTAGGACCTTAATAAGAGGGCTTATTATTAGACTACGACACACAACTACTCTAAGGAAAGAAAAGGGTAGAAAGAAAACACATAACTAGAAAGTAAATTTAAAAAAAAAACTACTCCTACCTACTGCTATACTATACCAACTCATAGTCCTTTGGTGGGGATGAAATGGGTAGCTAAGAAGTAGTTCTTAAAGTAATGTCCATTCCCTGATATAGCTAAGTCATTTCCATGCAAGTCCTCTAGTCTGAATGAATTATGACCTGGTATCTCTATGATTTGAAATGGCCTAATCCAATGAGTATTGAACTTGTCATTATAGCCTTTTTTATCATGTTCTTTATCTCATAGTATGACCAAGTATTGGGGTTATGCCTTTTGTCAAACCACCTTTTGATTACATCCTAGTGTTTGTTAAATTTTTTGAGGGCTTCATCTTTGTCATCTTTCATCTGAATGATATTTAATTTCCTATACTGAACCCTTTCATCATTATCAATGTAATCAATTGCAAACACATAAATAGGTAGTATAATGTAATGGGAATTATGGGGTGTTGCCCATATACTAGTATGAATTTAGATGATCTCAATGCTTATTTGTATCTTGTTCAATCCAACTAAAGAGCATATTTTAATAATAAATTCCACTACCTTGGTTTCTTATCTACTAATATCATTATAGAAATCATTAGGTTTTTATTAGTTAAATATACAACACCATTCCATTATGGATAATGACTTGAGGAGAACATGACAATAACATTGTGTATAGGCCCATTCTATGAACTCTATAGACCAGAGACAAAAGAGTCCCAAATCTAGTTATGATGTTTCCTTCTAGGAACTTGATGACATCGATTGCCTTGTAATTATTAGTGACAACTACATTAGTCCACCTGGTGAAATAATCAATGGTTGTCAGCATGAATTTGTCACCTACCAATGAGTGGGCATTAATAACCCTAATGAGGTCCAACCCCCATTATAGAAATAGTCTAGTTTTGATCATTGGTTGTAAAGGCATGGCTGCTCTTACTTATATATTATCAAATACTTGAAATTGGTGACATTATTAGATATGATCATGTGCATATTTGAATGTGGTAGGCCAATAATATCTTTCTCTAAGTATTTAAATGGCATTGGTTCTACTTGAATAGCATGTCTGCAACTTCTTACTTAGATATGGATCTGAGATATATGTCTTCATTATATTTCTATGAATCATTATGCTTTTGATCATAAAATGTGAGATTATGAGACTAAGTGATCTTATTTTCTCTATTTTCAATTATGGTTGGTAAGTGTTGTTTAATAAATAGTAAATGATATCCTTATACCATTCCTCACCTAAAACTTGGTTTGCTTCCACCTACAATACATCAATATGAGGATCAACCTTGGTGATTGATTGAATTAAACCTTATCCCCATGCCATCCAAGCTAACTTGATTTCTATGTCATACTCCTAGAACTTAGTCATCCATTTTATTCATCTTTTTCTTAACTCATTCTGTTTAGCATAATCTTAATGGTTGGGCCAAGTAAAATGGCATGAGTTTTGTTTTGGAGGATATAATGTCTGAACTTGTTTATAGCTTTACCAAGGCATATGCTTTATTGTCTAGGAGTGTGTATCCTAGTTATTCATCATTCAATTTTATACTCATGAAGGTGACTAGATGTTTTTTTCATCTACCTTTTGCATTAAGATAATTAAAATCATGTGATTAGAAGTGAAGGAATAAAGGTAAAAATATTTAGCAAAATATAGGTAATTAGCATGGGTATATCTACTATAGATTCTTTAATGTATTAGAAAGATATATTAGCCTCAGACATCTACTTAATCTTCACATCATTTTTTATCATGACATTTAGAGTTCTGATAACTTCAATGAAACCTAAAATGAATTTATGCACAAATTTAATTGCTAATAAAAATGACTTTAATTACCTTTTACTATAAGGAAAATCAACCCTAAAAATACTATTAATCCTATCAGCATCAATAGCCATACCATCTTTCATTATTACATGTACTAAGAGATTACCTTTTATTATTTAAAAGATACTCTTCTTAGGGTTTAGAGAGATACCAAAGGTTCTACACTTCTCCAGAACTTGTTCAAGGTGTGTCATGTGGTCCTCCCTATTTTTAGATAAAATAGTTAAGTCATCTATGTAGATAATGATGCACTTATTGATCAATCCTTATAATGCATGGTCCATGGCACATTGAAAGGTATCCTTTGTGTTTATGAATTATAAAATCATACTTATATATGCAAACATTCCCCACTTGGTTGTGAAGATAGTTTTCACTATATCTTCTTTGTTAACTAGCACCTAATTATAACCAAAGAAGTAATATAAGAAATACATAATCTAATATCTTCTAACCATTTGAGTTACCTCATCCAAATAGGGTAATGGGTAATTATCATTTTCTAATGATCTATTCAAATTCTAAAAGTCCATGCAAAGTTTGATCTCACTATTTTTCTTTCTTACTGGAAGCAACGTATCTACCCATGTTGAGTTTTTGATTGTAAAAACTATCCTCATATCCAATACTTTCTTTACTTATTTATAAATGAGAGGGACTAAGACTAGACTGATCAATATTTTCCTTTGTCAAAAGGGTTTACATTCTTCCTTTAAAAGGATCATATAAGTGATAACTTGAGTGTTAAAGACCGTACAAGGACATCCTCAAATATAGATAATATCTCAATGGTCTTAGCCACTTATTTAGTGAAGATAAGCCTGATGATAATGTGTTGAGGATTGGTTGATAAAACCAAGTTAATTTAATTATAATATTTTCCACTTAATTTGGGTATTTTGGGGTCACTCATTATCTTGTCTTGGTCAAATATCCTTTTTAGATAGACCATGGCCTTAGGGATTTTATTCTTATTTAGTTGAATTATGTCATCATCATCAACTTTGGCCTCCTTTGAAAACTATTCATCTTGTTCACTGATTACATGTGACTCAAAGACTCCAAAATTAGTCATGAGGTTGATAATTTACCTATCATCATTAAACACCTTGAAGTGTTTGATAGTTTTAAGGATATAAGGGTAATATACCATTTTGACTATACATTTATATAATTTGAGGGCCTTGAGTGGGACTATATTGGCCATAATGGAAGCTAACATAGTTGCTAACTAATTTTGATCTCTGAGCACAGAGGTAGTGTTAAACACTTCAAAGATCTTGATTAGATCCCATGCTCTAAATTTTTATTTTTTCAAATAAGAAATATTCTATTGATATTGGATATGTACTTACTTGATGAATAACTTTGAGTCACCTCATACCAATAATTGTCTTACCTTGTGTTTGATGGCAAATTGAAGTCCTAAGATCAAGGCTTCATATTATATGAGATTATTAGTGCATAAAAATTGAAGTCTATAATATGCCAAGTATTATTTACCAACTATATTTGTTAATGTGATAGAAACCCATTAGCCTTGCTTGGATCTTACACCATTGAAGTAAATCATCTAAAATCCTTCATCCTTGATTATAGGATATCTTTAATTTTATCTAGTCATGTCAATATCATAAACACCCAGGTTGGTGGATTGAAAATTAAACTTCTCATTTTTAGCATTTAATCCATTAGCATGAAATTCATGCTTGGATCTCACTCAATTTGGATTTGATTAGGTACACCCCTCCAAGGTAACCACATGCATAAGTAGTCCATGGACATATATCCATTCAAGGATTTTTTCTAGTTTTTATTTAGTAAGATTCCATATGTTTTAAGGATTTTCATAACCTAAATGTTGATGAACTATTGACTTCAAGGTTCATGAGCTAGATTCATATGAACATTAAATAGTTCCCCTATCACCTTTACCTTCAACTTGTCTAATTGGAATAATAATCTATCAGGATTAATTAGATTTAACCCCAACATTTCATAAATACATATAGGCATCATGTTAGTAGATGCTCCAAAATTGAGTAAACAATTATGTACATTCTTTAAAAAGATTATAATAGTCAACATAAATTGAGGAACCTAAGCTTTAATTTTATACATCACCACCTCAACATTTGTTGATTTGGATTTTATATTTGTCTTATTCTTAGTTAATTATTTGAGCAACAAATCATGTAGCTCAATGATTTGAGAAATCTCATTAAAATTAATGTTTTCTTTGATTTTTTTCTTATCTTCCACAATTTTGTATTTGACTTTGGACCTATTTGTGGCTAACACTATATTAAGATGATTATCCTTTCCTTTTGGAGGCAGAGGATCATTGTTGGTTTGATGATCTAGGGGAGTATCATCTTTGTTAGGCAATGTGGAAGTTATTGTAGGTTCCTTTTAGGCTCTATTTCTCAAGGAATAATTTATTTTTTGGTATTATTGTAAGCGTGGATCTCATTTTTGTTACTTTTAGGCTCATTTTATTCTTGGTCAAGAAACTCATAAGTTTTGATTGTGACAGCCATTTTGGTGGGGTTAGACCCATTATCAGGGGATCTTGCATTTCTTGAGTTGCTAATATTTCCTTGGTTATTAGAGATAACATCAGAAATTTATAGCTCACCTCATACCATCTAAAAATCATTGAAAAAATCTATGTAGTCTAACTCTACATGTTGAGTTGTGTTATGGACCCTACACCAATTAGTCAAGACCAATTCATAGATATTTATGTCATGTATCTTATTGACTGAGGGTTCATTATTTTGATTATTATTATTATTAGTCATATTGAAAGGTTTGTTACACTTTTATAATGTATAATTTATATTAGAACCTTATCTCATGTTTCTCATTTTCCTTTACAAGTTCAAGAAGTCACTACCTAGTTTTTGAACCACCTATGAATTGCCTCTAAGTCTCCCTTCGATGAGTTAGGTTTGGTGTTTTATATTGTGCTTTGGAAAACACTTTGCGTGTTTGAGTTGTTAACGAGGACCAAATCTTGGTTATTATTTTGGTGATGAGCCCCATCATTAGATTTGTTAAATAATATTAGTTTTTGGCTAGGAATAACATGGATGAATGACATCTGATTAAATATATGCATCTGATTCAAGGCTGGCATATTTTGATTTGCATTTGGGACTAAATTTAGAGTAGGTAATGTTAGGTTGAGATTTGGGATAGAAAAAGAGGGATACCCCTATATGTGTATTTTCTCATCAATGTGTATGGCCTCTACATATGCTTATAGAATTGTATTGATGTTTATGGACCTTCATATATTTACAACCATCATTATATCTAGATAATTCTTGTAGATTTTGAGTGCAAGGTCATTTGTAGGTTGGTAGGGATCTATGGTGAGGTTATAAATTTTTAAAAATTTGTAATTAAAAGTGATTATGGGCTTATTTAGGTCTCATTTTGGGATGGTGAATTATTGGTAAATGATTCTAGGACTAACAAATCTTGTAAATTATGTGATGAAGGTATTATTGAACTAGTTCCATCTTATGATGGATTCCTTTGGAAAATTTAGAAACCAATCATAGGTTGCTTCAATTAAGGTTAATGGGAAGAGTCTATAGGATAAATATTCATGTATTACATTATAATTCTAAGGGCCAACTTGAAATACTTGATATACTCTTTAACTATTATATTCCTAAATGGATTGAAAAAAGGGTGGTATTTTTTGGATTCTTGGGAAAATCATGCACAGGGCTGGGCATATTCATGGAGGATCCTCCTAACCATGACATTATTGGTATGATGTGAAATATAGGATGCATATATTGGCTTACTATAAAGCAAGGGTGGGATTTATATCTTTTATATTTCCCATTATCAGTTCTATCCTTATGATGGGTTTCTAAAGTTGTAAGGGGAAATCTAATCCATGAATGAGATCTAGTTCAAATCATATGAAACTCTAGGGTTATTAAGTAATGATATATGTTATAGGATCATAATACCACAAAGGATTACCAAATATTAAAAAATAAGTTGATGTTTGTCCCAAATTAACGTAAAGGGAACCCTATAGAAAGGTCCATAATTTAGCTAGGTGGTTTTACTTCACCTTTGTTAACCTAGATATTTTATAGCTTTAAAACCTATACAAGTTTATTAAAAACTTGGTTTAATCCCATAAAGATCAAAATTAAACATGAAATATTAATAAACCTTTAGTTTATCAAGCTTATAAAAGTGCCTCAGAGCAATTTTTTTTAAATAACACCTTAAATCTATGCAAATATATTCTATCTAGACTTTCAAGGCCTTGGTCAAGATACCTTTCATGCAATAATCTATTTAGACACTGATATTTACACTTATTCACTTCAAACTCAAAACCCTTAGTTTAAACGGTGAAGAACTTCATAAATATGGACTAAATAGAGCTTGATCTATTCAAATAATTTAATGATATGCCTATATTTAGATTTTTAGATGAAATTTAAATAGATTAAAGGGGCAATGTAAGAATATCCTTAGATTTGAGTCAATATTTGAAGGATCTCTTTGAATAACACTTTTTTACAGTGATATTTCAAAGGTTACAAATATCTTATACAACAAGAGAAAGGATCACAATGTTTATTCTAATCTTTATGTGTTTAAATAAATTATTCTATATTCTAACCAAAATACACTACAATTTACTCAAAATCCCTCCTTATAGAACCAAATACTCTCTATTGATGTATGTCTATGTCAAAGACATAATGTAAATAACAAAATAATATTTCTTAGATTGTAGTATAGGTCCTAGAAAACCTTGGGGCTTTACTTAGTTTTTTTAGAGAGATCATGTGGTTACCACCTTTTCAATAAAAAAGTAGAACCTATTATATGGACAATGAGAATATGGCATTGAAACAATCTACCTAAATTTCTCTATGATGTAAATTAATTTGTATTTGAAAATATATGACCAAACTATTAAACAAAAAATGGATATATAGAGTGAATGTTAATTTGAAGTGATTCATGTTAAAAATTTCAAAAGATAAAGTAGGGTAAGGTAGAAAATAGATTTTTATTTGTAACAACAAAGACCAACAAATCTCCTTTATTTATTTTGATAATAATGCAAATAAAACTAATAGATATGAGATTTCATAATTAGACTCAAAATAACATAAGTGTAGTGATGATTCTAGGATGAATATAATGCACATGTCTAAAAAAAGATGCTTTAAAATTATACCTACATTAAGTTACCTCTAACACATTTACTAGTAGAGTAGGAAGAAAACAAAGCATACATAACAAACTTTGTTAACATATCTAAAAGCACAAACTAACAAGTTAAATTTGAAACACTAATGCCAAATTTAAAATATCGAATAAATGAGATCATGTATGATTAAAAATATATTTACAAATAAGAATACATGAAATAATTAAAACTATGAGTCAATTACTATAATTTTCTCTCTCTTTACATTAATTTTATAGTTTTTTTCTCTGAATCACAATGAAGGGGAGATCCACTATATATACGATATTTGAATGCCTCAATAAATTACAAAAGGAGCTAGATAATATAACACTTATCGGTAGATAAGGTCTCCCATGTCCTAAAGTTAGAGAGTATTCCTCATTCAAAATAGGGGAAAATTTTACAATGCAATTTGAAGCGCCTTGGGACATGATTCCTATTCAATTGGAGCCCAATATATGGTTATTTTATTGTTAAAGAATGGGGATATTGCTAGTGTGGTTGATGATTCATCTCCTATCATATAAGAAGATAGAGTTCTAGTGCTCATTAAGGAAGAATAAATTATAAGAGGAGCTAAGGAGGTGGTTTCTCCTATGACTAATTTATTTCCAATCTTCAATTTGCCCTTTTCTAGGCTCTAGATCATTTCTTGTAGTCATTACCTATCAATCTTAGATAGATGATATGATCCTTTAGTAGATTGATATTAATTTTGTTCATTACCTTATGTTTGCTTAGGAAGGGCCCTATAGCTTCATTTATTGCTACAGCCTTTTCTATCTTCTAATTGGTAGAGGTTACCAAATCTACCATTTTTTGACCAAAGGTCACTTTTCTAGCCATGGTCTACTTTTAGAAGTTTACCAAAAATTTCTATAATTGGGCCTTGAATGCATCCTTTCTAACAATGGATTCATCATTTTTACAAAGGTGTTTAATTTCAACATCCCTTAATAAGATGATGAATCTATCACCTTGTTGTTTAGGGATATATATAGGGACCTCATTTCCTCAATTCACTGGTTCGAGGTCTTTATCTAACCAATGAAATAAGACTAAGAGATGCTCAAGTATTCAAAGGTAATTAGGTTTAATTCCTAAAATTTCTTTTATGATCAAATTCATCAAGTAGATTATCTTGTTACCATATCTCCCATATGTAACTTCTACCTTGAAGAATTTATTATATAGTTTTTCTCCCTTTACCTTGTATTGAGCCAAGATATTCAACATATCAAGCATCTCTTCCATGGACCATTCCACCTTTTTTATGGTATGATTTATAAATGTGTCCTAGTGTTGCTACTCCAAGTTTGTTATTCTTTTTTGTACTCCTTTAACCAATTTAGTGGCCACATCCATAGTTACTTGGAGATATGAGGTGGGGTCCTCTTGATACTACTATTATTAGCCTTATCTTGCCTTATTTATCTTAGTCAGTTCAAATAAGGTTTATTATAACTCATACATGATTGTTTAGTCTACGTCAGTGACCTTTCCCTTAGTGAGCCTCTTCATTACCCCAACCTCCTTGTCAAATTTCATTGTAACATGAGGAGGGTCCACTATGTCCAAATCTGGGTTATTCTTTGTAGCTAATTACATATGCTTAATCCATGACTTGTTTGAATAACCAATTTTGGGATATAATGGTGTAGGAAATGGTTGAGATGGATTCATCCTTGGAAGTAAAATATTTATTATTTATTATTCATCATGATGAATATAAACATAGAGATAGGGGATGAAGAAACACTAGTGCTAGTTAAAGAACTATCAAAGAATAGGGGAACTTATGGAATGAAGATAGTGGGAATATTCCTAGGAATATGTGGACCAAGTATAGGCATATGTATAAGCATGAATGGGGGAAAATTATCAATTACCAAGACCTTAGAGGTGGGTGATATGATGAAGGGGTTGACAATTGGTAATGTCATAGTCTCTAGCCTGATATAGGTCTAGTGAAAGGCTTGTAGGGTAGAAGGTTGATATGGTATGGAGTTAGGGGTCACCAAATATGATTAAGGGTTAATTATATAAGGAAGAGGGAGGTAAATAAATATGTTCCTACCTTATACTACTCTATCCTTCTCTATTAGGAGGAAGGGGAGGTAATGGCTAAGTTAAAGTTTCTAGTGTAAGAGTGACTGTTGCCTCCACTGAAGGTGTTGCCTACATTGTAGTGTCAAATCACATATAGGATGTATAATAGATGGGACCCATAAGATGGATATCTATTCAACTTGTTTTCCTACACCAACTCCTCTCTTCTCAAAAAGGGGAGATAATTTCTAGAGTATTATTCAACTAAGATGTGGGTCTATCGAGCCTTATTCTCCAACACTAGTAGTATGGACTAGAGATGCTGGTGTTATAGCCTAAGTATCTTGTGTAAAAAAATAAAAAAACCCTCCACAATCCAATATTAATTTCACCCATGTGATATTCATAACCTTCAATATTTTATTAAATTATACATCATTATCTATATTGAGGTAGAACTGGTTTACACCCTTAGGCTCATGATGATATGTAATGTTGAGTGGCACCTTATGTTTGACGTAATGATTAAATGTTAAGTGTGAAGGGTTCCATTCTCTATTGATTTCATTTTATAGATTGAAAGTGGACCTTTATTTGGTAGAAACCATGACTGAGTAACAAGTCTCAATTTTAAATCAGTCAATGTTGGTTATCTTGGGATGGACCGGTTCCTTCTTTTTATTCTTACATAGTTCATCTACTCCTACGAATATTTAGAAGGTAATCTCCTACTTAGCTAACTTGTTTGGCACTATGGTGGGTAACCTAAATAGGGCTATTATGATTCCCTAAACTCTTATTATGATATAATTAGGGTAATATTAGTAGGATCTACATGTGTTAAGTATTTTCCCGATCTCTTTTGATAGCTTGGGTATAGTCCTCTCATTGATGGACATGAATATAATCAATTATAACTACTCAATAATGGCATGAATCTCCTACCTATACTTATAACTTATAGCCTTTGTGAAGACATGGGGCATGGTCTATTTCATGTTTGGATCCCAATTAGTAAATAAGGGAAACTTTAAAGTGGTACATATGACATCAATTAAGTAGGACACCATATAAAAATGAAGTCCTTGGTTGGTCATGGTCTTATTGATTTGTGAAAGTAAATTTTATTAAATGATTTCCCTATGAGGGGGAGTAGTGGAGTCATCTATGATCATGGATAAGAGTGGAACCCACTTCTCATCCATATGATTGGTGTATTCTTCTCTGTCTAACTTGTTTAGCATTCCCATTCCCATTCTCACCCACTTCCTAAATTGTGTGATGGGGATTTGAATGATTTTGGACATATAGATGAACTTACCTTAGTTTTTTGCCCAACTTCTCAAGACCTTTCTGATGTTGTGTGAGTTGAGTGATTGGGATATGGTTTCTTGATTATAAACAATTTTAGGACTGAAAGGATAACCTAGTTATGAAAGTGATATCACTACCTAAATTTAATTATTTGATCATATTATCTATACACCTAGTTATGATGAATATTTAGCGAGATAATTCCACATAGGGGAGTACCTTTAGGTTAGATGCAGCCTTATGCAATCCTTCAAAATTAAGTGCTAATATGCCAAACATATCTTCTACAAAACTAGGATCTTTCTCATTGTCACTATCCTAGTCTAAGGTCCTCTCTACTTGGTATAAAAAATCATTTTAATTATTTTCCTCAGTATCCAATTTAACATAATTAAAATTGGTGACCAAGAAGATGGTGTTCATTCCATATGACTTGAGGAATGGAACTTGTTCTATCTTGATGGCTCTAGACATTCTTGATTTAGTCATGGATTTTGATTGATGAGTTCATGTATCATCTTAATGTTGAATGAGTGTATAGAATTCATTAGAAAAATATACATAGAAATTCAAACTTATTTAATAGATACCAATTGAAAGTGAATACAAAGCTTTGAGACTACAAGATTTAAACTCTAGATCTTTGGAATTTCAAAATACAAGATAGAAGTTGTAAATGGAAAGTATATTTTACTTTATTTGACCTAAATCTAAGGTGTCTCTTCATTTGTGTTATAATGGATTCAAAAATGCACTTTTGAAGATCAACCAATCTCTTCTCTTGGTTTATCCATGCATCTTATCATCATAGGCTTGACTTTTCCCTTGAGGTGAATTGGATTTATACCCATTAGAATGAGCCCCATCATCATTTAATTTGCACCAAAAACTACCACTTTATGGATAGATATGTACCTTTTAAGTGTCATAATTTGAGAAGAGTTTGACACTTGACATTCTTTGTGTATATTAGCTTTTTATTTCAAGTATCAGACTACTTGGGTGTGCTAGATGATATTTTTACAAGTGGCACCTTATGACTGGCTCATATCTCCTTTTGATGTTTCCTAGTTTGACGCACCTTTATTTTGGGATGATGCATTATTGGTACTCCTACTAGCTCACTAAGTGGTAAGCTTTGGCTCATGTAGTCATGCATAATTTTTATATGGGACTTTTGATGGACCCACTTATTATGACATTTTTCCATGTGTCATCCTATGATTGGATAGTTCTTCACTAGGATGCATAGCTCCCTTTTATCATATATTACCATGAAAAAAGGGTCCACATGTTACCAAGCCATTACTCCTAAGTATCAGGTGTCTTTCATATAGTATCTATTTGTTTAAGATTAGGGGATTTAGTGATAAGTGTCACCTTATCATTCACTCATAGTGTTGTTATAATTGAAATTTGCATCTTAGCCCTAGGGGTGTGAAGGGTGTGACTAAATGCCAAGTGTCACGATGTAGTTAGATTTATTTCTCATGGGAACTTTGAAAATAACCAAGGTCTTAGAAGGCCATGACTGGGCACCATGTGGCATGCTCTTATTTGGTCACTCTTCTTTATAAGATGAAATGTAGTGATTAGATGATAAGTGGAACATTCCCATTGAGTTTATTGATAGTAAGATTTGAGAAATAAGTAGGATCCTTAAGAGATCATGATTGGATGTCAAGTGGTATGTTATGATGGAGTCATTAGGTAGTAGACATATTTAACTTTTATTTATGCTAGAAATGTTGTGATCAAGTGCCAAGTGGCAGAATCCCATCAGATTATGGGGTCATGAACCTTTCATAATTTATTTTAAACTTTAAGTGATATGATTTAATGCCATGTGGCCTATTATGTAGGTCTATGGGTCATAACCATTCTCAAAGGTTGAATCATATGCAACTCAATCCTAAACTTTATGACAAAGTGATCGATGGATGTGACACTATTGCATGTCAATTGAGGTTGAGTTGGCATCAATATCATACATGAAGGCAAAAGATATAAACGTTAGTGATTTGTGTGACAAACACAAAAGGGGTAATCTCAAATTCATAAATCTCATGTATGGAATCTAACCTAAACCCTCTTTTAAAACTTAAAATTAAAGTATGTACTATCATTGAAAATGATTTTGACATAAAAAAAGCAATACTAATAAAAGAAATACTATGGTTCAGAAGCCTTAATTAAGTGATTTTGATCACATTTTAGGGATCATACCTTGGTTTTTAATTGTAAACCATTTGAATGAGAAATTTTCAAATAAGTTAGTTCATTAAAAAATAAATGAACTAAAACATTTTAAGGAAACATTTTAAAATATACTCATCAATATTTTCAATAGACCAACATTACTTTCAAACTTTTGAAGTCATTCAAAGGTTTATTTATCATGTAGAACAAATGGTGAAGTATGTCTTATAAAAAATGACCTAAAATTTCATGAGGTCCCCATTTTTTGGAAAATTGGGTGTGTTGAACTCAACATTCTTTTCAGTAAAATTTATTATAAAATTACCTCTTAGTTTGAACTTTATGGGACTCCATAGTATACATGCCCTGATCTATTATTTCTTCTAGTTCCATCAATTTAGCTAGTCTAATTTCCATGGCATCATTCTCTATCATCTCAAGATGATATGTAATATCTATATCTTGTAATTGGAGAGAGATGTGTAGGTTAAATTCTTTTCCAAGGATAAGAGTGTATGGTGAGTTGCTAATGTCTCTTTTAAGAATGATCCAACTAGCCCATAATGCTATTTTTAGCTTTGTGTGCCATGATTTTCCTCCATAGTCTTCCTGATAAATTTAATGAGATTCTTTTTTGTGGACTCTACTAGTCCATTTCCTTGAGGATAGTAGTTGGATGATGTACTTAGGTGAATTCCATGTTTCACATCACACTCATTTATTATAGTACCAAGGAAAGTCATTACATCATCTGAGATAAGTGTATAAGATACACCAAATATGGTTATTATACTTTCATATATGTCTATAAAATTGGTTTCATTAGCTTGTTTGAGAGATATATCATCTATCCATTTATTAAAATAATAAATTGAATTAATGCCCATTTATGACCAGCACTTGAAGGATGATTGATCATACCTATGAAAGCCAATCCCTAATGCATGAAGGGTTGGTCTACTTGAATGGGATAGAGAGGGAGGGATTAATTTTTTTTCCTATAATGAATGCATAATTTTGACACTTTTTGATCTATGCATATTAATCCTTGAATAATATAGGCCGATAATAACCAAAACTCTTCACTTTTGTTGTTGTAGTTTTTGGTGCACATTTACCACTTGATGATCCATCATGAAAAGTTACCAATACCTTATCAGTATACTTAGCCTCTACACATCTTATAATCACTAAATTAAGGTCCATTATAAATAGTATTCCATCTACCAAGACATATATAATTTATTGTAATATGAAATGTCTCATTTTAGCCTTGTCTAGACCTAATGGACACTCAGTTATTTGGAAGAATTTGACCATAGAATGTGTATAACTCATGGTAGATGAAGATTAAAATATTTTAGGGTCATCTCAAAGTGTTATGATAGCCTCATTTTAATATTTTATTCTGAATCTAATTGATCACATAGACCCTTACCTCTCACCATCTTGGAAACCTTGAAATCAACATCATATTCCATGACTTTGGTGATCCAACTAGCCCTTTTCTCATTCAAATATCTACTCAAAAATAAATCATCACATGTGCCTTTTTTTAATAGAGAATATTCCTTAATTTATTAAGTATTATTACAACATAAAGCACTTACTTCTCTCTAAAAGTGTATATTAATTTATAGTCTTCTAACCCTTGGTTGAAGAAGGTAATGTACCATTCAATACTATGATCATTTAACTATGTCAACATGAATAATATGAATTCGTCATTTACCAAAGCATATAGGGTGAATTCTTTCTTAAAATCATGATTTTCAAGTGTTGGATCTTGTGATGTCCCTTACTTAGGGGCTCTTTTCCTACAACAAAAGCTCTATCTGGATACAAACTTGCAGAATATCAATTCAAATAAACAAATTACCAAAATATAATTCCTTATTTATTTGCTTAGACTATTAAAATATATCTCTGTCATGCACCTCAAAGAATATTACAATACTATTTTAAAACCCTGATCTTGTGCAAATATGGAAACAAATATGAATCTAGAAGTCTCAGCGTGCTGTGTCGAACACACAGTCGCCGGCGTCGGTCGATATACTGCCGACGTCGGTCTCTGTAGGTCCTTATCTGCTGATGTCGGTCTTCAGATGGCCAATGTCAGTCACTAGGGATCTCTGTATGCTGATGTCAGTATCTCTGTGGATCTATACAGACCTGTATGGACTTCGTACGGCCACCAATTTAGCATAACCTATCTGTTTGATCCCTGATCTGGAAATCTATGGTATCTGATACAATAGATCTCTCTCTGTATAATTTATTGAAACCAAACATAAACTAAATCAAGAAATACTTGAAATACTGTGATAACTTCTGTGTGAAGCTACCTCTCAAATCTGTATACCTCTGTGATAACTTTTGTATGAAGCTATCTCTTAATTTGGCAATAAATCAACTGATATCTCACAGCCTCTAAATCGCACACAATGAAGAGTTGATGTTCTCCACTGCAATGGAATCCTGGAACCCTTGGCTCAGTCTTCACAGAAGAAATTCTTCAAAATCAATAATCAATAATCAATGGCTGAATACAAACTCTCCCCCATGAGAAACCCTTATACCCTCAAAGGTGTGCTTTTCTAAAATTAGATTTCCTCAAATTAGAACTTGGGGTTCTTAAATTAGAATTCCTCAAATTAGAACTTGGGCTTCTTAAATTAGAATTAGGGTCTTAAAATTAGACCAAATAATTAATAATTAATTAATATCTAATTTAAAATTAGACCAAATAATTAATTAATTAATAATTAATTAATATCTAATTTAAAATTAGACCAAATAATTAATATTTGATTAAATCAATCAAATATTAATATCTCCCTTAATACATGTCAGATCCTCAAACCGTCTGAAGATGGTGAACTAGGGAGTGATTCTGCACCTGACCATACCAAAATAAGGGTGCTCCGCTGCATGTCAAATATCCCTAAATAATAGGAGCATCAAGCAAACATGTCTGAAAGACCCCGAATGAATGCCCACTGAAACCATTTTGCAAATTGAAGTTAAGCCAATCTCCATTATAACCCTCTATCCATCCTATTAGCCTATGAAGGTCGCATAATAGGCTAATCATGAAGTCTGTCAATGTCCTCTAAAAAGGGGACATGACAGATCTTATGCTATGGCTAGATTGATAGCACCAAAACTATCTATTTATTCTCTAGTCCAACAAAAATCTTTATTTTTATTCAACATGGATTTTAGAGACTTGAAAATATTATCAAAATCAGGGATTAATCTCATAATGAAATTTATTTTCCTAAAAAAACTTTATATCCCTTTCTTGTGTTTAGGCAATGACAAAGACAAGATAACACTTACCCTTTTAGGATATATGGAGAGACCTTTCTTGGAGACTATGTGGACAACAATTTTTCCTTAATGGATAGTAAATAATTTTTTTAGGATTTATAGAGATTATAAATGGTTTACATCTCTAAAAAATATACCTAAGATGAGTGAAATGACAACTTTCATCCTTGGAAAACACTATGATATTATCAAGATAAACCAACACTATATCATTCATCAAACCTTGGAATGTCATGCATATGGCTCTTTGAAAATTAGATCCAACATTAGGAAACCCAAAAGGCATTATATATATCAATATGTGCCCCATTCTATTGTTAAGGTTGTTTTATACTAGTCTTCTTGCCCCAAAATTTGATTATACCTTGAATGAATATCAAGGAGGGAGAAATATTTAGAACCTGATACCATCTATAAAATTTTCTCCATGGAATGTAAAAAATAATGATATTTAAATGGAACTATATTCAATTGACTAAAATCCACACATAATCTTATCTCTTGATTCTTCTTAATTACATGGACTATATTTTCAACCTAATATTAGTGTTTGATAAGAAAGATGATGTTAGATTATATAAACTTAGTCAATTATTTCTTCATTAGGGGCTTAATTTTTGGATTGATGGAACGTTTTATTTTCCTTTTTATTTTATGATCCACATATAGATTTATAGTTTTTTGATCTAATGTAGGGTCAAATCCTTTTAGATCATTATATTCCCAAGTGAACACATAATTAAACTCTTTGCATAACTCAATGAATGAAAGTCTTTCTTCCTTGTTACATACCTTTCCAAGTGCTAAAAGTTTGCCTTTAAATATGGTGAGCCTCTCATAATTATATTTATTAGTAGGTATTCTCAAATTATCTTTATTCATTTGATCATCATAATTTAATATGATTTCAAGTGGTATTATGCCTTTAATCTTATTTTACCTTAATTACACAATTTGATCACCATATTATTTCTAAAAATTTGATTGATTTCTTGAAGATAACTTAATGTCTTCTTGGATAAATAATGTTAGTTTTTTATCACTATCAAAGACTTTCCAATTACAATCATTATCAAAAAATGGAGGGTCTTACTACTACCTTGACATGTGGTTGGGATGTTGAGTTATCAACATCTTAGGTATATCAAACTAAGCTCTAACTTTAGTCAACCTATCAACATGCTTATTTCACTCCCTTGTAATGGATTTTTTATTTTCAAGGCTTAAAAATATTACATAATATCCCATATCCTATGTTTTTAGGATTTTATAAATGAGTTCTTTATCATATTTTGACCTTTCAGTTGATGAAAAATTAGCTCATTATTAACAAACACTTGTAAACACTTCACTCCTCTTTTCCTAGACCATTGAAGTCCATCCATAATTGATTTGTACTATATTACATTACAAGTAGGGTTGAATTGAAATATAAAAGTAGTATAAAACCTTTCCTTAGAAGGAGACAATAACATTACTCCACCTCTTACACCAATATTGATACTTTATCCATCAAATAATAACTTCTATAGACCATTGATGGGGTCATTAGGCTTGACAACCTATGGAGTGCAGGAAACTTCTTAATATAAGAAATAAAATCCTAGGATTTATTCTTCCATGAACTCATATGGATCGTGTGTATGATGTTCAACTACCCATTCATTAAGTAAAAGATCAATCATGCCTTCAAGAGAAAAAACTAGTTCTTTGTCAACATGGAGGCCTCATTCATTAATAATAATGAAATTAACATTAGAGACCTTAGAAACATAATATTATATGACTTTTAACAATTGGTTCTGATTCTATCTTAACCTTCTTACCATACCTAGTCTTAAACACCATGTAGAACCAATCTGATGATAAGTATCCCATAACATTAGTCGTTAACTCCTTAGAAATGTATAGGTCAAAGTGGGGTGGTAGGTATATCACAAAAACATATTGAGTAATATAAATAGTGGGGAAAGAATGAAAATTTAAATTTAGACCTTTGATAATAATTATAGTTATAGATGCCATAATTTATCACCCTTGCCTTATTCTACCATATTTTAGGCTATTGATTTAATAATTAAATTTAGATGCTAGAAATTTGCACCATAGCTTGAAATCTTAAAATAAACTAAGTTTGAAATGTGGTAGAAACCTCCAAAAATCAATATTTTGCATCTTAACTCCTGGAGGTCCCAAACCACTCTTAAACATTTTGGCACACCCGATGGGACAAATAGTGGGTCCCTTTCTTTTGTTATTTCATGTGGATGTAGTTGCATTAGTGAATTTCATCTTCTTGTACATTTACTTTCAATCAAATAACTTTCAATGTATTTTATTCTTTAAAGTAAAATTATCATAGGCATAGGATGTGCATTTCATGTGCATTTATTTTGCATTGAGTTGAATTCTTTGTCTGTAACCAAATCAAATCAAAATCTTCTTTTGGATTAAAAACAATTTACAATCATAGTCTATCTACTTGAATTAGTCTATCTAGATTAATTAGGTAGTTAATTAATTCATTAGTCGACAAATCAATCACACATGACCAAAACACAAAATCAAAAATCACACATCAAAACTTGACATAGTGAACCAACTTGGATTTCATCACCAAGTAGGGAGATTTATTCCTAGTGCTTTCACTTGGATTCAATCACCGAGTGGAGTGCCAAATCAGTACTCTAGTTGATTAAAAAACTTAGTTGAGTGGTATATCTTGGCTAAGCACCCACATTGGCTATGGGATTGTGATGTGAGGGGAGTAAGCCCAAAGTACCAATACATGTAAAATCACTAGTATATATTACACCTCACATACCTTATGGCATATATATGGTTTTCACCTAAACATCCTAAAACCATCGTTAGATGTCTATGTTTATTACCCTATCCAAGACCTATCAAGTTTCATACCAAGTTTTACATAATCAAAAAGTAACATAATCAAGGAATCCTAAGCATTTGACATTTTTAGTGTATGTTCTTTTTATTGATTTTTGTTGTCTTTTTCTTGTTAGAGTGTGTAAGGTTAAAAATCTTACACCATTGTACAACCTAGTCCACTTGTTTGGCCTTATAGTTATAATTTGGTAATAGGTTTAGGAACTATTAGATCCTCATCCTTAGTAATGGAGGAAACCTTAAAAATGTCCTATGAAACCTTCACCAACACCCTTAATAATAGTCCTCAAGCATTGAGTGATTACCTTGCCAATCATGCGGTACATGCTTTTCTTCCATCTCATGAGTATATTAATTACTATATTTATACCATGATACCCAAGGAACAAATTTAATTCTCACTACCCTATAGTGCTAATTTTTAGAACTTGGTTAAACCAGGTCAACCTCAATTCATGTCTTATCTTAGATCAATTAAATATTATCCAAACACTTTTCTGCAATATCCCCAACCTTATCAATCCTTACCCCAACCTTTATAACCTATCCATTTAGCCTTGTCAAGACCATCAATTGTACCAATCCAATTAACTAGTTTGTTCTCTTTATAGGGAAAATCATTAGAACTAGTTCCAAAACCTCCTAATCGATGATATACTCTATTGGGGGAACCATATGTTTTTGTTCTAGAAAAGTTTCTAAAAGCATCAATAATCCATCTCCCTTCTAAAAAAATTATTGTATTAGGACCATATGATTTCATTCTACCTTAGTATAAGGGAAATGAATTTTGCCCCTATCATCATATCATCGGTCATATAATGGAAAGATGTAAATCTTTCAAATGGTTGGTCCAAGACTTGGTTGATCATGGTAAGTTTATGATGGTCAATCCCAATCCCTTGCAAAATTAGTAATTTATTGTTAGTCATCCTCCTTTGTCAGTTACCTTACACATTTGTAGTCAAAATCATTTGATCCATAGTGTCCTTGTAGCTAAAACCATCCTTAGTAAGCCTATTACTAAGGAGGTTTTCAAAACCTTATCCAACCCATCTATTGAATCCATTCAAGTTTTGCATCTTCCTCTAAACATAATTATAAAGGAAGAACCTATTATCATCAACCCTCTTGTGGATCAATTTTAACCTATCCACCCATCCTTAGATACTATAGTAAAGGAACCTCTCAACCCTAACCAATTGAGTTAGCCACCTAAATTGGTTAATCCAATTCACTCGCTCTATAGTTTGCTCACCCTCATCTATTTGATAGTGACAAAATTGTTACCGTTGATCTTATTCATTTAGGTGAGAGTCAAATTTTTGTCACCTCATCTCATTTTGAGACCAAATAAACCAATCCCATCCATTTTATGCCTTACTTTGTTAATCCTATAAATCCGTCAACAAACATAAAGTAACCCAAAACCAAGTTAACCAATCAATTTATTATCATCTTCATGTAAACCATTAAGTCACTTCAATATCCAAATAGTCATGTTTTAAATATCCCTAAATCTATCACCCAAACTATCCCAACCAATCAACCATATCCATAGTCTAAAAGGTTTCCTAGATACAAGTCATCTGGTTTAGGTTAGAATCCTAAACATTCCAAGCCCTTTTTAGGAATTATGCTGAAGCTTCATGATAGGGACAATCAGATAGTTTTATTAGATTTTTTTGCATTTCAAAACCATTCCATCCATATAATTTTTAGTTTCCAACCTTATAATATTTTGAAGCACAGTCTAAATCAACTATCTCTCTACCCTCTTGGCATTGTAAAGGTCATCACACCTGAACCCCCACCTGTGTCTTAAGTTCTCCATAACTAAATAGATAAGAAGCCTTCAGAAATGGATGAAGATGCCTTCACCCCTCCAAGCTTCCTTTAACCATCCACTAAGTTTTTTTTTCCACTGGTGGAATATTTTTACTTTGATTTGATGTGGATCATATAAGTATGTGGCATTTTTAAAATTCTCCCCCTTTATGCATCTTTGCACTTGAATCCTTCATAGTCAAGGATCATTTTTCCTTTTTTGTCTAATGAAACCATTTTATTTTATCTTTATCATCCACCAGAAGTCCTTTAAACCCATTTTCACCCATTATCCATTGTCAAGAGTAATTGTTGGCAAGAATCATGTGATTTTTCCATTACAGACACTTAGCCCAATCTTAAATGTGAGCACCTTAGCTCTGCTCATAGAATGTTTCTCATGGACACATTCCATCTTTTTAAGAAATAACCCCATGGTCATTATATCTTAACTTCCCATCTTAATTCCATCTGACATTTACCTCCCCCCTTGTATTTCAATTATTCTATATAAAAGGTGACCAAGATTAGCCTGGGTTAATTCAAATCAATAAATGAAAATTTTTGGGATATCTTACTCATAAGGGTCATGGTCAAAATTGAATACTACTCCATTAAAGGATAGCTACCAAAAATTATAAATTTCATAAATAGAATATATTGATCCCTTGAGGGATATCTATCAAATAAATCAAAAGTTAGACTACTTCCTTAAAGGATGGCTAGTTATAGTTCTAGAAAAATCAAAATAACTAGAGGCTTCCCACATCGATCAACTTCCCAAAATCTCTTAAAAGAAAAGGAGAAAGGGACCCTAAATCAAAAAGTCAAAATCCAATATATCCCATAGAAGACTTCCCACCTTGATTAGTCTTCTCCAATTATGTAGACTTCCTACATTGATTAGTCTGCCTCCTATATATAAAGTGTGGATTAACCCATGGATCATGATAAGTCACCTATAAGAACATTACCTTTTAACAAGATAGGTGGTATACCCATAGTTGTTTCATACATGTCACACCTCTTTTATCCAATCAAGGAGATCTAAGCTTGCCTTTTACAATTTTTTAAAAGTGTTTATTTACCTTCGCAAGGGTGTCAAGTGCAAAGCTTTAAGGAGTTTAATTTTTTATAAACCCCATATTTAATATGGTCCATTTCAATAACTTGTTGAAAAGGGTACCCCTTTGTGTCTTTTTCATGTTTATTTCCTTAATCCAAACCTATTCTAAAGGAGTTAAACCTTTGTGTTCATTATCTTCTTACTTATCCAAATTTTCATCTTTTGTGACTAGGTCATGGCCTTTGTATGATGTCATTTCACCTATCCATTTCCATATTAGCATAACATTATCCAGACCAACATTGAAAAGTGATTGTGATTCATATGAATTTGTACCAATTTCTTTGTTTATGCTTTGATTTCAACTTTTATAGCAGTCATATTTTTGTCCTTGGATAATTAAGTCATATTTTTAATAATTAATTCATCCTTATTTACCAAAAAACCAAAACCTTGGATTATTAGAAGTCTTACCCCTAATGGTCCCACAATCTAAGTTAGCTTGAACATTTTACCTTGAAACATAAGTTTAGATGAAACCCCTTTACAAGCCTAAATAGCTTAGGTTTAGTTTCATCTATCATTTATTATCTTGGTTCCAAATATTAAACCCATGTGATTTATGGAAAATTTATGTCTTATTTAGATATAGATATTATTGTCTATTTACCTTAGTCCTCATTCAATCTTAACCCTGGTGATTGATGCATTGACATTTTTTGTCACCTGGTTTTTGTGTTGGATACCTATACATTTATCTATTTTTCCAAGCTACATTTTCACATTTAGTTTGTCAACCCCCATTTATATATTTGAATTTTTCTTGTATCCATTTTCATTATCTCCCCTTTCCTCTACCCTTTTGTCAAACCAGTATCCATCTCCTTTTCCCTTTGTTAGTTCTTAATTTGAGGGGGAAACAATCTCATATATCAACAATTCACCATGAGAACACTAAATATGAGATGAAAAAGTCAAAATTAGTTTAAATTCAATTAAAAAGTAACAAGTGTCAACTTTATCATGACTTCACCATACTAACTTGTATGATACTTTTAAAAGCTGTTATAAGCTAAATATATAGAAGAGAGAGAGAGAAGTCCATCATGAATGTCATCTACCATATAAAAGATACAATTCTAAGAGAAGGTGAAGAAAAAATCCTATTATTCATCCATAAACATGTGTTATTTTGGATTTATTATGTATTAATGAGATGTGGTGTGTAAGTTGATTTTTAACTCCTATGACTCATCTCTCTTCACTTAAAACTTCATTTTCTTGGTTGGAGGGGTTACACATTATTATTTTGACACATGGACTACTTGAACTTATTGGAATATTTCTACAACATTATTGAATCTTGATATGCATATCTTATCTTGGTGAGAAATATATATAATATTTACACTCCTCATGTTATTCTCTTAGTCATTAAAACCTCTAATTTATGTCAATACATGTTTGGACCAAAAAAGAGAAATGAATGCAACTCTATCTCTCATACAAATTCTAGTATTGTGATTGAATATGGTCACAAAAAAATTATAAACTCCATGTACATATTGTATAAGATCATACAACCTCTATCCAATCTTAAATATCACTTACAACTGAGTTTTCAAAAATTACTTGACATGGGTTTGTATAGGGTTATAGTTGTTCCTTAATAGAAGTTTCAAGTAGACTTGAGGACTATCTTAAGACTTTATCCATATCCCATGATATCATCACTAAGGTTTAATAATTTTAGGCCTTATTATTATTATTATCCAAGAGCATGTTGAATTTATGATAAGCTTGGGGAGTTGATAAAGGACTTTGTGTTTAGTTAAGGGCTCTCAACCACCTGAAACTAGTGGACTATCTATGCATTAGTCCACTAAAATTTCTTGTAGTTTATGAAATTGGTTTTAATATGCCTTTAATATCAATAAAATAGGTTTATTTTAGGTTTTAAAATGTTATCTTGAAGTGTATTATACTTTTGATGACCTTAAGAATGTCTATAATCCTAGTCTTCAATACAAATTTGAGAACATTTTTCATTTAAGGCCTAATTAATGGATTGAAACTTATAAAATCATCATGGATACCTCTTATATATACTTTATAATATTTTTAAACCTTATTATAATCTTGTAAATCCTTTTTAACTGATTAGGAAATCTATATATACTCAAACCCCTACAAATAAATTAAAATAGATAGTTATTAACCTCTTTATTATGTTTTTCTCTTCACACATGAAAAATTATTGATAAAAAAGGTTACCATGAGGTTTTTATATTATAAATTTTATTTAAAGGAATTTAAAGTCCATTATAATCATTTAAACACACCTTCCCAATCATTGAGCTCTTTGAGGGTAAAATAAATAGTTTTAGGTGTCTAATTTTCTTAACAATTGTTTATAAAGTTAAGCCCCTTAATATAATAAAAAATGGGCATGAATTTGGATTATAAAATCCTTAATGACATCCCATAACTAAATTTTATCACATGCATCTTCTCAACGAACTTCCCACATGATAAATGTTTTCTTCTCTGGATTGTAAGCCTATAGTTGTCCATTCTAGAGGACTGTTTAAGTAAAAAATGGTTTTAAATGATTGATTTTTTGTTTGAAGATACTCATTTAGGATGGATTAATTTAAAAATATCTCCAAAAAATTTTAAAAGTGATTTTAGACCTTAAACTTCCTATGACATGGATTAACCCATAGTTGGGGTTTCATGACAGATTAGGGGTTTTGACCCTAAGTATCATATTTTTATGTTATATTTTCATTATAAGGAATATAATAACTATTAAAACTTTCATAAGTGTTATATAAATTATATATTATATTTCAAACCTAAATATACACTCCAAACATTCACTTTCCCTTTATGTATTTTCTAATAGACTTAGCATAGTCAAGATAGGCATGTATATTCATATTATTTTTCTTGGTCATTTGATATGTAGATGAATTGTTATGATTTTAAGGACTTACCCAACTCAATAATAATGAGTTGATATATTTTTATATACCTTATTTTATGTTTCCACTTACTTAATACTCCTTATTTCCAAATTGGATACAAAAATGCTCTAAAACTCATGCTTCCCAAACTTCCTATACATAGTTGTGTGAATTCTCTCTTTTATCTATCACCTTGCTAGGGTTCAAGAATGGTTATTGTTGTATAATAAATTTTCACCCTTGGATATGGTTTTTTAGGGTCCCTATAATTGAGCTACACTGTTATAAAAACCCCAGGCTAAGGGTCACCTATGGTGGGTTTGGACCTCCGGAGAAGGCTAGCTTCCTCTTGATCGATCACCTATACTAATGTTTGCACTGGAAAATTTTTTAGAGAAGAAGTAAAGGGATTATAATAAATTTAAAAGGGTGATGCACCAAATTTAAATGAGAACTCAAATAAGCATGAAGTAAACACTAAGGAAGCATAAGATAATGTTAGCTCAGACAATCTCATAAAACTTAGCTAGTTGCATAATTGTTTCATAAGCTAGGTTCAAGAAGCAATGAATGAAGGAATAATTGAGGGATTTAATAAATTATATAAATAACACTAAATTATACTTTCAAGTAACTTGAAGACACCTTATAAGTGATCAAGAAAGAAGGATAATGGGCATGTAAGATTATTTATCACAATGCCATCATGCATAAGCTTTACTACACATAATTTAGAAGGGAAAGATAGGAAAATAAATTATTTATTTAATCAAGAGGTTGATCTAAAACTTATAATATTTTATTGATAGATATTTCAAGAACATGAAAATATCACAGTAACAATGAATTCTTTGAGAAAAGATGTTTTATTACTCAAGATTGCACTACAACTATATGTTTATCTCTAGGAAGAGATGTCTAATTTATATTTCAGTTTACATCTTCATTTATACACATTTTTAAAGTAGGAGGAGGATATGTAAGGTCACCAATCTTGAGGGAGATTAATTGGTTCAACTTCCATGATTTAAAACAATACAAAATTAGAGGAATTACTAATTTTAGAAACATACCATTTTTAGACTACACTACTAAAATTGAAATTTGGGGCACTCCCATTGGGTTTTTGGGGGTCAAAAACCACCAAGTAGATCTCTATGCCATTTCACCACATTCTCCTCATTCTTAGCTTTCCAACAGTTTAAATGGGGAGTCAATTGGAGCTACGGTGCAAAAGTTATGGCTCTCAGGAGTTCCATCTTCAATTAGGGTAGAACCGTCACCCAAATTATCACTTGAATTGTTACCCAGATTAGAGGTATTCATAATTTTTTTGATAGGGTCTAGCCATATTAAATGAGAGCCTCTACTTTTCCAAAATTAAGAGAGAATTTTCTATCAAAAGTGAGAGCCTTTTCTTAGAATAAATGAGAGAGAGAGAGAGATTACAAATGGAAATAATGGGTAATATAGGAGAAAAGGGAAAGAGAAGAGGGAGCATGATTATGGAAATAATTAATTGAGTTTCCACCTTTCGATGAATTCTCCACTAATTTTTTTTATCAAATTATCCCTAATTATCTATTGACAATTTAATCTTTTATTTATCCCAATAGCCCCTAAATCTTCTCATTGGCTAAGAAAAATGCATTAGAAGATAATAGTTTTAAAAAGGTGGTGAGTCATGATATTATTTATGAATAAAACCTTAGGCACCCTAAAAATATATTAAATTCTCTATCTATCTTTCAACTACTAGATCTCCATCTTGGGATATTACACTATCTTCCACTTGTCCTGGTTATGAAGATAATATATTCATATCTTGAATCTGACAAAGCCATGCTATATCTACTTTAAGTGGTGGTAGGTACCTATTTTTTGAAGTTATAGCTTCATTAAAGGACAAGACATTCCTATGCATCTTCCCCTACTATAAAATTTAGCATAGGACTATTTTAGATTGAAAATGAATCCATTTATTGGTTTTCCTATAGCTAATATCCATGAGGGTTTTATAAAATGCATACAATAATTATTGAAAGATATTAGGTATAAATAGACCTATTCTAACTCTAAAACTTGTGAAACCCAAGGACTTATTAAACACAATGCTGAAAACATAAGAAAATTGAGTCTACGTGCCTTGGATCCCCCAACAAAGGTCTTGATCGGGCTTTAATGACATCTTTTGAAAAACTTACTTAGTTTGACCTAAGTCAAATTTATTCTCCATTGAATCCCCTTAGATTTTGAATTTTAATATTGACCTTTAATTAGCTTTCTTATGCACCATTGGATCTACTTTCTCAACTTATATGTGCATAATTGATTCTTTTATATAAGAATGAATGCAAGCCACAGATCTTCTAGTTTAACATGCTTGAGACACTTGTCACCCATGAATTTGTCTTCAAGATATAATATCCTTTTCACCCATTTCTCATCATTAGATATTCTTATTACAACTGAACATGTACTATTGATCTACTTGCCACTAGCCTTGTCAGTCAATGCACACTATTAGATATAGATTATACTCTTAATTTTATGCCACTTATTATGGATGCATTGATGATGAATTTTTAATTTGATACTGACTATTGATCTTTGATGTATGATCGAATACACTCTATTGGATCTTTTTGACCGACTTACTTCATCGAGTTACTACTTTCCATTAGATTTTATCTTAACTCTTGATATTTGGATACTTTTTATCTCCACAATCAACCTAAGAACATTTGAATTCAAAAAATTATTTCATGAAGCGTAAACTTGATGTCCCCATGCATGTTTCACTCTGCAAGTCTAACTTTAAATATTTATAACTTGAGATAGAAAACTCATTAAGTTATGAAAATTATAGAGGATGATCTAGGAATGAAGTACATCATGTCTATGTGATGATTTAGGCTTGAGAGGCTTCTTGAGCATATTTATAAAATGCACAATTGAGCTTACTAATTCATTTCTTCATGATGTTTGATGATGGTCTAATTATTCTAGACTTATCTTGAACTATTGTCCCTTTATAAGGTTCCAATGAGTTTAGAATACTTTTTGAAATCTATTTCATTCCTCTTAATGATTGAAACACCATGAGAACCTATTGGTCTTCTTTATTTTGCAACTTTATACCTGCTTCAAGACTTGCTTATCAAAGATCAATAAAACACACTTTGAGATTACTTCAACTGTTTCAAGATCTTTGTAAGCAATACAATATATTCTTCTTATAATTTTGTTCCACTCAATCCATCCATAACTCTATTAATCTATTCAAACCATGTCTAGGCAAAAGATTCTTATGTGAGCCAAATTTGGCCAATATTTCTAGTGACATCTTGGGGTTGAATGCTTGCTATGCAATATATTCCTGCCCTTAATCTGATCCATTAGGTATATAGAGTCAATATTTCCACTCATCTATTGTGAAATTGACTTAAAGCTAACCCTTTATAAAACCTCCTTCTAAAGTAAAAGGGAAAAAAGAAAAAAATGAACAATAGTGCCCAAGCACTTATTGAAAGGGAAACATACAACTAAAAGGAAATGTGCTCAAGTCACTTAGAGGAAAGAATATAAAACTACTCTAATATGTTAAAATATCATACAATAATTATAAAATATTGTAAAAATAAGTCTTTAAATAAATGTCATTGACTGGGATGGGTAATACCTTTCTATCTAATTGGGAAAGCTAAAAAAACACGCTATTTACAACCATGGATCAAATAAGGACCACTCCACAAAGTGTCAAATATGATATGGTTTCCTATATTGGCCTTATTTGAGTATCTCTTGAGGACTAGGTCCCCTTTTTTAAATTCCCTTATTTTGGCTCTCTTGTCAAAGGCTTTCTTGACTTGAACTTGATGTGACTCTAATGTCTTCATTGAAAGTCCATGGTTTCTTCAAGATCAATGAGCTCTATCATCCTCATGCTCATAGGCTCACTCTACATCAACTCAAACTGATGGGATAACTCTAATGTAGGTATTTTAATAGAAATTGTTAATTTGGCTTCTCTTCCATATACAAGGACATATGGATAATTTCTAATGGAAACTTTGGGAGTCACTCTATCAGCCCACAAGGTTGTCCTTAGATTTATGTGCAACACTATTTGACTCTCTTCTATGGTCCTATTGATAACCCTTATCAAGTTATTGTTTATGGACTCTACCACTCCATTGCCTTGGGGATAGTAATTGGAGGATGTGTTAAGGTAGATGCTGAACTTAGGTGCCCATTAATTTATTTTCATACTAATAAATCCAAATGTATTATCTAAAATTATAGTAGCTGGGACACCAAACCTGGTTACTATGCTATCATAGAAGTCCAATACTATTGTTTCATTAGCTTATTTTAAGGTGATTTCTTCTACCCACTTGGTGAATTATTTAGTTGTGGTGAACACCCATTTATGTATTTTAATTGAAGGTGGATTTATCAATCCTATGAAGTCCAACCCCCATTTCACGAAGGGTTGTTCCACCTGAATTGGGTTGAGTGAAAGAGATCTTAATCTCTAGTTGCCTTCAAATAGAACACACTTCTAACATTTCTTTGTTGGGGATCAACCAATAATGTTGATTACTATATGAAAGCAATTAAATACGAAATTAAACCAGAATGATAAGTAACTAGAATCAAAAATAGCAAAAAACAAGAGATACAAGAAACCACCCTGAAAACTTGAATTAAACTCTTTACAGAAGGAATACAATTGAAGAAACTTCTTTTCTTCCACACCTCTCTCAGATGTACAGATCTCTTTCTAGATCTCTTTCCCTCAAGAGCTCTCTCTCTTAATTAAAATCAATTCCAACAACCTAGATTGATACACATATACAATCTTATACTGTTCCAATTCAATAAGCTATGAAGATCTAATCTTATATATAATAATTAGGAAACATGAGCATACAATTACAGCCATTAGATGCACCTCCTAATCAAGGGATCTAAACAGTCTTACTAAAGATAGAGATGGAGACTTAAGACTAACACTTAATCCTACCATGCAAACATTCTATTTTTTACACAGAAATAACATTTTGGATACACAGGTGACTGACATCAGTCCCTGCCTGTCTGCAACTGACCAATGTCAGCCAAACATAACCGATGTTGGCATCTCCCAGTTGACTCCTGACCGACGTCGGTCACTCCTGACCAACACCAATGACTGTGTAATTCCTGTAACTTCTGCACTCGCTCATTTGGTAAAGCTTTTAGCTCCACACGTTAACAATCTCCCACTTGGAGATAAACAACTACACCAGTACCTATACAACAACATCTTCTAGCTCCTCCATCTTCAAACTCAATCATGAAGATGAATGAAAGTTGAATGAAGATTCAACTTCTCCTTTGTAACCAACTTGGTTAACATATCAGCAAGGTTCTTATCTATATGAATCTTTTCCAGCTTCAACTCACCATCCTCTGATACCTGTCTAATGAAGTGGTACCTAAGCTGTATATGATTTGTTCTTGAATGAAAGGCTGAATTCTTAGCCAAATGAATTGCACTCTGACTATCATTGTATAATCTACAACTCTCTTGCTCCTTTCCTAGCTTTTCCATGAATCGTGTCATCCATATCATCTCTTTGCTAGCCTCTGTGATTGCAATATATTATGCTTCTATAGTTGACAAGGCAACAACCTTCTACAACTTTGATATCCAGCTAATTGCCATTCCACCAATAGTGAAAACATATCCTGTGGTGCTTCTTCTACCATCCAAATCACCTACCATATCTAAATCTACATAACCATGTAGAGAAGTATTTAAACCTCCATAGCACAAATGCCTACTATTGGTCCCTCTCAGATATCTAAGGATCCACTGAACTGCTTTCCAGTGCTCCTTCCCTGGATTGGCCATATACTTACTAACAACTCCCACTGCTTGGGCAATATCTAGTCTAGTACATACCATTGCATACATTAAAATCCCTACTACGGAAGCATATAGAACTCTACTCATGTACTTTACCTCATCATGTGAATTAAGACATTGTTCTTTACTCAATTTAAAATGTTTAGCCAAAGGTGTGCTTACCGGTTTTGCATCCTGCATATTGAACCATTTCAACACCTTATTCACATAATCCTCTTGAGAAAAAATCAACCTATGATTTTTCCTGTCTCTCTTAATGCTCATGCCAAGGATTTTCTTTCCTACTCCCAAATCCTTCATGGTAAATGTGTGAGCTAATTTCACCTTAAGCTCAGAGATATCCTACATGTGTGATCTTGCAACCAACATATCATCTACATACAACAACAGAATAATATATCTACCATTATTCAATCTCTTAAAATACACACAATGGTCAGATTGACACCTACTATAGCCATACTCAGTCATAAACCTGTCAAATCTCAAATACCATTGTCTAGGAGCTTGCTTGAGGCCATACAAGCTTTTCTTCAATCTGCACACTAGCTTCTCCTTACCTTTGACCTCAAATCCTTCCAGCTGATCCATATATATTTCCTCATCCAAATCTCCATGAAGAAACATTGTCTTAACATCAAGCTACTCAAGATGCAAATCCTCAATAACAACTAAAGATAATACAGTCTGTATAGAAGTCATTTTAACAATAAGATAAAAAATCTCACCAAAATCAATACCTAGTTTTTGTTCAAATCCTTTCACTACCAATCTGGCCTTATATCTCATCTGTCCATTCTCACCTTCCTTCAATCTATAGATCCATCTGTTCTTCAGTGTCTTCTTTCCCACTGGCAACTCAACCAAATCCCATGTTTGGTTCTCTTTCAAGGAATTAATTTCCTCATTCATGCCTAGCTCCCACTGATTCTTGGATTCCACCTGTATTGTTTCATCAAAACTCTCTGGTTCTCCACCATTAGTAAGCAATAAATAGAATAATGAAGGGTAATATTGAATTGGAGGTTTACTTACCCTTTCTGACCTCCTGATGGGTGTCTGAGACTAATTCACAACACGCTGTCCACCCAAATTCTCTGACAGTGATCGACCTTGGTCACTTCCAGGCCTGTAACTAGCCGACGTCAGTTCCTTCCTGACTGATGTTGATCATTGTATGACCGACATTTGTTCCTATATTGTTGATATCAGTTCCTTCTTGACTGACATCGGTCTCTATGTTTTCCTATCTATGATTATTCTTTCTCGTGAGCTCATTTTGGACTGTCACCTCATCCAATTCTCCATTGCTCTACCCAAATTGATTCAGCTTCTTGAGCTGATCACTATACATCACTTTTTCATTGAAAACAACATCACAACTCCTAATTATTTTGTTAGTTCCTAGATTCCAAAACTTGAATCTGAAATCATCAGAGCCATAGCCAATAAATGTGCACCTCATAGACTTAGCATCCAGCTTCTTTCTATTTTCCTTATCAATGTGCACAAAGGCTTCACAACCAAAAACTTTGAGAAATGAGAGATCTACCTTTTTACCTATCCATGCCTCTTCTAGAATTCCACCATCCAGAGCTGTAGAGGGTCCTTTGTTAATCAGGTAAATTGCAGTATCCAGAGCTTCTTCCCAAAACTCTAAGGGCAAACCAACATGCAGTCTCATACACCATGCATGCTCCATTATTGTTTAGTTCATCCTTTCAGCAACTCCATTTTGCTGAGGTGTCCTTGGAACCATCTTTTGCCTACGTATTCCATGCATATAACAATACCAGTTGAACTTATGGCTGTAGAGCTCACCACCATTATCGGATCTTAGGCACTTCAATCCCCTGCCTATTTCATTCTCAACCATAGTTTTCCAAATCTTGAAAGTGTCAAAAACATAAAATTTCTTCTTTATACAATAGACCCATACCTTTCTTGTAGCATCATCTATGAAAGAAACATAGTAATGTGATCCTCTAATAGAAGCAACCTGAGTCGGTCCCCACACATCTGTGTGAACAAGCTCCAATTTGTGCTTCTTCTTTGTTGACCCAGTCTTGAGAAAACTCACCCTCTTCTATTTTCCAAAAATACAATGCTCACAAAAATCTAGATCTATGTTTTTCAAATTTGAAAGCTTACCTTTTGACTTAAGAATAGACATTCCCTTCTCACTCATGTGGCCAAGCCTAGAGTGCCACAACTTTGCATCCACATCTGAAGTAGATAATATAGAAGGAGAATTATCAGTAATACAATTACATAAATAGAGAGTACCTACTCTCTTACCTTTGGCTAATACAAGTGCACCCTTGGTCACCTTCCAAAATTCAGCTGTGAGAGTTACTGTACAACCCTCATCCCCTAAATTTCCTATAGAAATCAAATTCCTCTTCAAGCTGGGAGCATGCATGACATCTCTCAACACCCATGTGTTGCCATTCTGCATTTTCAGCTGCACTTTTCCTTTGCCAACAATTTTACAAGGCTCATCATCCCCTAAATAAACTATTCCAAAATCTCCATGGACATAGTCACTAAAATATTCTCTATTAGGGGTTGCATGGAAAGATGCACCAAAATCTAAAACCCAAGATTCTATATTATTATGCAAAGAGAATATAAGAGCATCTTGTGCAATACCTACAACTTTTGCTTCTTCTTTACCTTCATGCTGATTGTCTTCTTTAGGCTTTGACCAACAATCTTTGCTTATGTGCCCTATCTTTCCATAATTCTAGCATTGTGGCTTCCTGCCATTTTTGGATTTGGATCTACCTCTCATCTTTGACTTAGACCTTGATCTCCCTTTCTTGCCCTTCTCTTTTTGCCTTCCCCTACTCTCAAAACTTAAAGTGTTCCCTGATATTTCCTCTATGCTTTTCCTATGAATTTCTTCATTCAGGATTACACTAACAACATCCTCTAATTTTAAAATATTTGAAGCAAATGTAGTATTACTAACTACCATTACCAAGCTATGCTAGCTTTCAGGCAAAGAACATAATATTAAAAGAGCCTTAATTTCATCATCAAACACTATTTTGACTGAATTTAATTGATTTACAATTCCATGGAAATCATTTAGATGATTAGATACAGATCCAACTTCCTACATTTGCAAATTAAATAACTGCTTCATAAGATATACCTTATTTGAAGCTGAGGGTTTTTCATATAAATTTGCTAAAGTAGTCATTAACTCTACCATTGACTTTGCCTGTGATAAATTAGATATCACAGTAGATGCCAGACTCAATCTTATATATCCAAGAGCCTTTTTATCAAGAACTTCCCATTCTTCATCATCCATGTCTTTGGGCTTCTTTGAAACCCCACCTAACGGTAAGTATAGATCTTTCTGATACAAATAATATTTTATCTGCATTCTCCAATTTTGATAATTCTTTCCATTAAACTTCTTCATTCTTAGTTTACTTTCTTCTGCCATTGTTTTCTCGCACTCAAACATAAATCCCTGTGAGTAACCTGTAATCAATACACACTAACCAAATTTGAAACACCTGTTAGTCAACCTGAGCTCTGATACCACTTGTTGGGGATCAACCAACAATGTTGATTACTATATGAAAGCAATTAAATATAGAATTAAACTAGAATGATAAGTAACTAGAATCAGAAATAGAAAAGAACAAGAGATACAAGAAACCACCCTAAAAACTTGTATTAAACTCTTTACAGAAGGAATACAATTGAAGAAACTTCTTTTCTTCCACACCTCTCTCAGATGTACAGATCTCTTTCTAGATCTCTTTCCCTCAAGAGCTCTCTCTCTCAATTACAATCAATTCCAACAACCTAGATTGATACACATATACAATCTTATACTATTCCAATTCAATAAGATATGAAGATCTAATCCTATATATAATAATTAGGAAACATGAGCATACAATTACAGCCATTAGATGCACCTCCTAATCAAGGGCTCTAAACAATCTTACTAAAGATAGAGATATGGACTTAAGACTAACACTTAGTCCTACCATGCAAAGATTCTGTTATGTCCACGGAAATAGCATTCTAGGCGCATAGGTGACCAACATCGGTCCATGCCTGTCTACACCTGACCAACGTTGACCAAACATAACTGACGTTGGCATCTCCCAATCGACTCCTGACCGACGTCGGTCGCTCCTGACCGACGTCGGTGACTGTGTAATTCCTGTAACTTCTACACTTGCTCATTTGGTGAAGCTTTTAGCTCCATACCTTAACATTCTTGACCCATGCATACACATCCTTGAAAATGTTGAGCTAATAATAACCACCTCTCATTTCATTTTCTATTATTATTCTTAGAGCACAATGTCCTCCTATAGGCCCATCATGAAACTGATCAAAGAGATTTGGTACTTGATTATCATTTATGCACCTAAGAAATATTCCATTGAGATATTTTATAAAAAGAACACCATTGACTAATGTATAAGTTATGGACTAAAGCTACAAATACCTTTATTTATGTTGTCTAAACCTTGAGGGCATTATCCCATCATCAAGAAATATGTCATATCTTGGAGATAGCTATTATGAAGTAGAGGTGCATATATTTTTGAGTTATATTTTATCACCAAAACAACTTCTTTGTCTTTTTGGGGATCATCTACCATATATTCACACAAGCCTTTTCCTCTTATCAGCTTGGTGACATTGATTTCCACATCATACTCCATGACCTTGGTAGACTAGCCTACCCTTTTCTCATTCAAATCCTTGTTAAGAAGGAAGTCCCTCATTCCAAGATGAGACACCATAACATGAACTTTACTATTGGAGAGCATTGGTCCAAAATTTTTGAGGCTCCTTAATGTTTGAAGAACCTAATTTTATATAAAAGTGTACCTCACCAAATATCCTTCTACCCCTTGACTAAAAAATAAATTGGCTACTCAAGTCCTTCACCATTATTCTAAATTAGCATAGCTGATATGTTATCAACATTAACAAAGGTGTATAATATGAAATCCTTTGAGAAATTGTGATTTATGAGTGAGGGTGATTTGGAAATGGCTTGCATGATGACCTCAAATGTTTCTCTACCTTGATTTGACAAAGAAAACACTTGTCTCTTATTTATCATAGTAGTGATGGGTTTAACTAGGTTTGAAAAACTAGGTATAAAACTTCTCACAAAGTTTATCCTCCTAAATAAGATCTAGATTCCTTTCTTGTGCATGGGTAGGGATAGTGCTAAGATAAAAATTATTATTTTAGGGTCAATTTATAGTCCTTAATTTGAAATAATGTGACCTAAAAGTTTGCCTTTATGAATAGAAAACATGCATTTTTTGGGATTTAAAGAGATCCCATACTCTCTACATCTTTGAAAGATCAACCTTAGATGGTCCATTTGCTCACTAGCCTTCTTGGAGAAAATTGTGATGTCACCCAAGTAAAATAGCACCATCTAATTTATCAAACCTTGGAAATCCATGTCCATGGCTCTTTGGAAAGTGGTCACAACATTTGACAATCCAAAAGGCATCTTATTGTAAGCATATATGCCCCACTTTGTGGTGAATGTAGTCTTATATTGATCTTCCTCTCTTACCACCACTTGATTATAGACTGAATACCCATCCAAAAGGGAAAAATGTTATGAACAAGAAACTATTTTAAGGAGTTTCTCTATGGATGTTAAGGGGGAGTGATATTTTAAATATACCCTATTCAGATCTCTGAAGTCAACACACAATGTAATTTCCCCACTCTTCTTCTTCACACGTACCAAATTGGCTACCGATGAGGAATGCTTAATGGGAAAGATGATCTTGGATTCAATTAATTTGGTCAATTTTTTCCTCTTAAGATCTTCAATTTTGGGGTTTATAGGCCTCTAATTCTACCTGATAGGATTGACATTAGCCTCTAGTTATATGGTGTGATGGGATAACTTAGGATCAAATCCTCCTAGGTCACTATATTTCCAAGAAAATATGTCTGCATAGTCTTGACAAAGTTTAATGAAAATATACCTTTCAACTTTAGTGCTTACCTTTCCAATCTTGAGGAGTTTGTCTTTAATGATAAATACTCTTTCATTGTTTTCTTCACTTATTGACATCACTACCTTGTCTTTTCTCATATGATTTCCTTCATGGATAAGAGCTTCAAGGGTGAAAAGCCCTTTAGGAAGCTTATTGGATCTCAATTTAAATATTTGTTCTTCATATTGATGTTGAAACTTTCCTTGGTTTATTGAAGATAATTTTGCTTCCTAGTGTAATAAACAAAAATTTTCTTGTCACTCTCAAACACTTGCTAATGAGATTCATTATCTTGCACTGATGGTCTCACCACCACTTTGACATGTGGTTGCACTATGGTCTTTTTTAACTCATTTGGGATATAAAATTAAGCTCCCATAATTACCAATATATCAGCATGTTGACTCTATTTTATTGGTATTAGCTAGGTGTTAAAGGCCTCAAAATACTCAATTAGGTCCCACACTCTATGTTTGTAAGATTTCATCAAGGGATTCCTGGTGATATTCTATCCTCTAACCTAGTGTATTATCATCTCATTGTCCCCATAAACTTGTAACTACTTGATCCCTCTCTTATTATCCCATTGAAGGCCATCAATAAGAACCTCATATTCTATTACATTGCAAGAGCCACTAAATTAGAACCTATAAGAAGATAAATACTTGTCATTAGAGGGGGATACTAGCATTGGGCATGTACCCACTCCATGTTTACTCCTTTATCCATAAAAGAACAATTTCCATAAGCCACCAGGATCTTCTTGAGGTCTGATGAGGGATGGCATGGAATGATTCTCTTCATGTAAGTAGTAAACACCTATGTCCCTCTCTTTAACTCCTTCCAAGGGATCAATAAAATGATTGTCATTCTATAGTTCATCCAAGAACATGTCGGGTATCTCCTCAGAGTGAGTGTTTAATTATTGACCAAATATGAATTCATCCTCATCAAGGATGGTGAAATTCAGGATTATGTTATCTAGTTCACAAGGATCTATGTGGAATTGTGAAATGGGCTTAGCCTTGATAGATACCTTGGTTCCATATCTTATTATGAATTCCATGTATGACCAATTTATTACAAGATAGCCTCCAATATTTGCTATGAATTATCTAGATAATCATAGGACAAAATGAGGCACATTAAGGATCAATACATCTTGAACCACTAGGATAAGCATTTAGGTTCAAGTTGACGTCCTTGATAATATTGTATGGCTTGGTGGAAGATCCATCTAACTGCAACACTCCTTTAGATTGGGACTCATAATTTAGACCAAGCTAGTTTGTTATATACTTTGTCATTACTAATGTGTTATCCCTAATGTCTACCAAGAAATTATGCACTAAATAGTCACCAATGATTAATGAATTGTAGAAGAGAGGAGGTTTGACCAACTTACCTAGTTTCCTTTCATTTGGTATTTTGGCTGAATTAGTGAGAACCACATTCTCCTTGATTGGTAGTTTCTTAGAATAATTGATTCTTGATAACCCTTCTTATAGGATGTCTACCCAACTAGGCATGGAGAGTATATCCCACATCAGTACACTCACATTTGACCTTTTCATTTTTCCACAATGTTGATGGGTGAACCACCAACCTTTGGTTGTGATTTGGGAACCACAACTACACCTTGAGTTTGTGAGCTTTGAAGAACAAATACATTCCCTTGATTTTTATTATTTTTAGATATTGGAACCTTTGGAGTAGAAACAAGTTCATTTTGAATTCATATTAAAGGAGTAATGGTATGAATCTCTTTGACTACTTCCTGGTTACCATCCATGTTCCTTCTTTTTAACCTTATATTTTATACCATTGGAAGGTATGCCTAGCTAGAACTAGCCTATTGACTGAGTGCACAACACTTTTTTTGCTCATAATTCACCATTGTATCACCCAAATAGCTTGGTCTTTGATCATGAAATTGACCTTGTTAAGGCTCTTATGGTTTTTTCATCATGGGAACTTTTGTGTTTTGAGCCATAAGAGCTTTGATTGTACCCATTATTGGTAGCCTAATGCCATTGATAACTGAAATATTGATTGAATTTAGTGTTTGGGACAATGAATTTCCCAAAATATTGATTCCAAGGCATGGTACCCTTAACTTATTAAGTAACAATATTTTGAATAGGGACCACGGTGTTGGAAGTACTTGTAGCATTTAGATTATAGTTATTTTACCTAACATAGTTTAGTTTTCCTTGTGTTTGGTTTTGACCTTGGCCTTGGAATTCAATGTTTCCTTTTTATGGTGGTATATTTTCTCGATAAGCTAACTACTAAGGTTGATATGAAGCTTGGTAAGGTATATTTAAATCTTGTTACTTCTTAACATTCACTAGTTCATTTCCCAAGGATTGGAATATGCTCTTAAGCTCTTAAAAGTTATTTTGTTCTTAGGAATCACTAGATTGACTAGTGAAATCCTTTTATTAATTCGGTGAGGGTATAGAAGAAATTTTAGGCATGGGAGGAATGAATGCAAAGAGAGGAATATAAATATGGGTGGTCTGATCTCAAGGAATAAAGGCATTAGTGGTCTAGGTTTAAGCTTATTATCTTGCACTAGATAATTTTTTACTCTGATTTCTACCTCATATGCATTTGGAAATGTGTTCCCTCCCATATAATAAATCATTACTACAATGTCACTATTAAGGGATTTTAAATATTATACGAAGGCAAAGCTATGGGTAGGCCTAATAGAGATTAGGATTCTATTCAAGGTCTTTTGGAACCTTGTTTTAAATTCTTTCATGAATTCATGAGGGACTCTTTTAATTGTGGCTAATTTCTCTACAAGTTAAAAATGGTTGATTTTATCCTCAAATATTTTACATAACACATTTCCTAATTGGTCCCATGATGTAATAGAATTAGTAGAAAGGTTTTTATACCAATCTAGGGCTTTACATTTGAAAGTGATGGATAATAACCTAATTGATACATTTTACTCATTGATATCATAAATTTTGTATAAGTTGGCCATATCCATGAGGTATTAATAAGGGGTTGTAGCTAGATCTCTAGAAAAATAAGGGACACTTTTGAGAGCTACTACTAGAATAAGGTCATATTGAGAAATGTCTAGAGGAATTTGACCATTAAAATCCATAAAAGGGAAAACTCTAGGGGTTGTCATGGCAATGAAAGGGTTCAATAAAGATATTATTTTAGGGGTAGGACTTATAATTGAATTAGGAATAAATTTACCTTTATATGGGTATATATTAGAAAATATTAATCTTTTTACTAAGTTGAAAGGCAATTTAACAAAGTTAAAGGGAATACCTCTAGAAGTTAACCTAGTCACCACCTTTAGCATGAGATGTAGTCACTGCTCTACTACCAGAATGTTGAATATTATTTTAGAGTCACTAGATGATGTTACTTAGAAGCTATAACTACCACAAATTGATAAAACCAACATCAACCTTTGACCAATCTTATTTTGAACTATGTCCTCTTGGGTATTCCAAAAACTATTATAGCATCAATTTTCATCCTTGGAAAGGGTTTTTTAGGCTCCCTCTAATTAATCTACACTACTGGAATAACCCTAGTATGTGAGTCACCTATGGTGGGGTTGGACATCTAGAGAATGTCAGCTTCCTCTTGATGGATCACCTATATTAATGTTTACACTAGGAAAAGGGCTAGAGAAGATGTAAAGGGATCATAATAATGATAAAAGTGTGATGCACCAAATTTAAATGATAACTCACATAAGAATGAATTAAACATTGAAGAATCATAGGACAATGCTAACTCACACAATCTCACAAAACTTAGCTAGTTGCAATAGTTTTTCATAAGCTAGGTTTAGGAAGCAATGAATGAAGACAAAGAGGATTTATAAGACTCATTGAGATCTTGCATCAATGAGAGAAAAAAACTAACTTAGACCTAAAACTAACTTGAAAACACCTTTAAATTATGCAAGAAATAAGGATAATGGGCATGGAATATCCTTTTTCACAATTCCACCATGCACAAGCTTTACTACACACAATTTAGAGGGGATAGATAGGAAAATAAAGTATTTATTTCTTCAATAGGTCTTTCATACAAATTATTATAGGGTCTAGCCTTATCAAATGAGAGTCTCTACTCTTCTAGAATTGGGAGAGAATTTTATATCAAAATTTAGAGCATTTTCTTCTAAAAACTAAGAGAGGGATTAAAAATGGAAATAATGGGTAATATAGGAGAAAGAAGAGAGAGAAGAGGGGGAATGAGTACAAAAATCATTAATTGATATTTCACTTTTTGATGAATACTCCACCACCTTTTGATCAAATTGGCCCCCATTCTCTATTGATAAGTTAACATTTTATTTATCCTAATAGCCCCTAAATCTCCTCATTGGCTAAGAAAAATTTAGTAGAAAACAATATTTTTACAAAGGTGGTGAGTCATGATCATGTTCATGAAGAAAACCCTTAGGCACCCTGAAAATCTATTAAATTATCCATCTACCTTTCAACTACCAAATATTCATCTTGGGACTTTATGAAATCTTCCACTTGGCCTAATTATGAAGACAAAATATTTATATATTGAATTTGTTAGAGCCATGTTATGTATTCTTTAAGCAGTGGTAGGTACATGCTTGTTGAATCTATAGCTTTTTCTAAGGACAAGACATTCCTACACACCTTCCCCTACTCAAAACCTAAGCATAGATAAATTTTAGATTTAAAACCAATACATTTATTGGTTTTCCTATATATAATATCTATGAGGGTCTTTTAGACTTAAAAAAATCATTCTTGAACTATATTAGGTCTAAATAGACCTATCCTACATCTCAAACTTGTGGAAGCCAAAGAATTATTACACATGATGCTAAAAGTAAAATAAAAATAAGTCTACATACCTTGAATCCTCAAATATAGGTTTCAATTTAGATTCAATGGAATCCTTTGAAAAAATTTATGTGGTTTGACCTAAGTTTAATTTGTTCTCCATTAAGGTCCCTTAGCTTTCAACTTTTAATATTGACCATAGATCACCTTGGTTGTGCACTGTTGGATCTAATTTCTTGAATTATATGCATATCATTGATTCTCTTATATAGTAATTAATGTGAACCATAGATCTTACATTATTTTAACATGGTTGAGACACTTCTAACCCATGCATTTGTCTTTGAGATTTGTTGACCTTTTAACCCATTACTCACCATTAGATCTACTTAATATGATTGAATACATGTCATTGATCTTCCTAGACCCACTAACCTTATAAGTTAATGCACACCATTATATATATATATTTATCTTGAGATTATGCCACTTTTCATTGAAGTGTTGATTCTAACTTTTTCACTTAATGTACACCATTGATCTTCAATGTACAATCAAATGTGCTTCATTAAATCTTACGAACTTATTGACATCATCAGGTTACCACTCACCATTATATTTAATCTTAGGTCTTGATATTTGGACACTTTTTAGTTCCTTATTGAACCTAGGAGAATTATAATTTAAATGGATATTTCACGAAGATTAAACTTGACGTCCCTATGAATGTTTCACTCTGTAAGTTTAACTTTGAAGCTTTATAGTTTGAGATAGATAATTCATAAAGTTATGAATTTTTTAGAGGATGATATAGGTATGAAATACATCATGTCCATGTGGTCCTTTACTATTTATAGGATTCTTGAGCATACATATAAAATGCATAATCACGCTGACTAGTCCATTTTTGCATGACATTTGATGACAGTCTAGTTCTTCTAGACTTGTGCTTGAACTGTTATCCCTTTAGAAGGATCTAATGAGATTATAAGAATTTTTAAATAAATTTCATGCCCATAAATTCTTGAAACAAGATGAAATTATTCTTTACTTTTCAAATATAGACCTTCTTCAAGACTTTGATTCTCAAAGATCAATAAAACATAGTTTAATATTTCTTAATGTACTTTAAAAGCTTTGTAAACAATATGAGATCTTCTTATTATAATTTTGGTACACTAATTCCATATAAAAATTTGGTCTTATATTCAAACCATTTATATGCAAAACATTCTTATGTGGGCAAAATTTGGCCAATATTTACTCTTTGGATGGTTTATATTTCCCACAATTAATCTAAATGCTTCAACTATTTCAACATGAGTCTCTAAACTTTGAATTCAACACAAAAATGTATATTTTTTTATTTTATATGTGAAATGATTTAGGTGACTATCTGAGCTTAAAACCTATTTCAATCTTTGTATAGTGTTGAAATTTACTATTTATTATGTCCTTGAATTATATTTGGGAAAAAATGCAGATTTTGTATTTAGATTAAAGACCATTCCCTGTTTCAAGACTTGTTTCTCAAATATCAATAAAACACACTTTAATCTTGCTTAAAGTATTTCAAAATGTTTTTAAGTAATATGAGATCTTCTTATTCTACTTTTAATCCACTCATTCCATCCAAAACTCTGCTCATCTTTTCAAACCATTTATAGGCAAAAGATTCTTATGCGTGTCAAATTTGGACAACATTTATTCTTTGGATGGTTTATATTTCCCAAAATTAATCTATACACTTCAAAATTTTCACTCAACACGAGTCTCTAAACTTTGAACTTGACACAAAAATGTATCTTCTATATAGTTTCTATGTTCAAACCTTTAGGAGCATATCTGAGCTTAAAACCTATTCTAATATTTCTATAGGATTGAAATTTACTATTTATTACATCCTTGAATTACATTTGGGGAAAAATAGATATTTTTTTATCTATATCAAAGATCATTATAAAATGTAAAAAACATACAAGTGTTTGTTAAAAGCTATTCTTTCCAAATATGTAGACCTACACAGTCCACCTATGCATACATGACTACATTCCTCTTTTGAAATTTTGGTCATGCATGATCATGAAAGAGTTTGGGTATTTTAATTAGGTTGATAATAAATATAGAAACCTCAATAATGTATTAATACTTAACCTTAGTTACAAATCTACCACTTTCTTCCTCACTCTTAAAACTTATTCAAGAACACTATACCAACAACCTTAAGCCTCTCATCTATAACTTATCATTAAGAATGATCATGGGTAGTTCTTCAACCTATTATATATATATAAGTGTTTCATATAATTATCATGAGTTTTCAAAATCCATGTAATTTGGATTACTCTTTAAGACATCAACAACAATTACTCGTAGGACTTTATCTCTTGCACTTGAAGATTATATGCTTAAATTAATACAGAAAATACACTTAGGAGGTGAATAAAATATGTTTGAGCATGTAATGGATAGTTAGATTAGTAAAATTTAATATCAAATATTTTTTCTTCTTTAATAATCCCAAAACCTTTTAAATAATTTTAAATAGGCTCAACACTTGTACTCTTAAAACCTATAAACTACTACATTGTTATTTGGCTCATTCATACATATGACTCTTGATTGGAAAAAGTTTAGGAGATTTATTATGGATTTTTTGAGGTATTATACATCATTTAAACTCAATATCAATGCCTTTAATTTAGGTAAACACCTCATAACCCTATATAACCCTGCATGTCATGCATAAAATAGCTTAATAATGACATTTCTTGATAGTATCACCATGACCATTAGTAATTTGAATTTATTTTGATTTTTAATAGGATAATGGACCATAAATAGATAATTTTAAACCATATTCATGTATTCACCAATCATAGACTTATCATTTCAAGAAAAAAACTATGAAATTGGGGTGTAGAAGGGTTTTAGAGAGGTTTAACTTCTTAAAAATGATTTATAAATCTCTTCCCCATAATACCAAAATAATTTCATGGATTTGGAGAGAATAAGGGTGGTAAAAATGACATAAGATAATTTGTTCTAATTTGTATCCTCCTTCATGAAACAAGATTATGAAAATGGCTCTTCTTGGCCTACCAATGATGAGATAGAAACCTTGGATAGTTTTATATCTTATTTGGACCTCTAAACTCTTATTGAGAATGTTTGTCATCTTTTTGAGAATAAAATATGTTTTATTTAGTTCATATCATCTTGTACCATTATTTACTAGGTTAAAGATGTCTGAGCCAACATGAAAACCTACGTGGTCTCTTCAAACCATGTCCTCTCTTGCTATACAACTTATCCATTTAGCATAATAACTTGTTATAGTTATGTACTAGAAATTCCATGGATTCATTATTAGATTAGGTAATGATATTTTAAAATGAAAAACTCTCTTTGGCTTCCCTTTCTTAGCATTATAATATATTTGGAGTTGAATCAATAAAACATAAAGGGTTCAAAAGTTAATTATATGTTTGAGGAATATTTTGACATCTTAAAAAGGTGTACAAGAAATAAAGATATAATATGTTCTTCAAAAAGTGTCATATGAACCCAAAAATACCTATTTGACCTCTATGCATGATATATTAATTCTACATATGATGTTTCATAGAAAACTACTTTTCAACATTAGAACATGCAATAGGACCAAAATAAGTGAATACCTTAAACTCCAAAAAATTACCTTAAACTTTCCAAGTATTGAAAAGGTAATATTTCCATCTTAGAAACTTTTTTATAGCTACAAAATCCATTGTAGAACACTATGCTTCTTGGATTATCATTATCTCAATGTATTATGCCATGGATCAATCATATATTAACTTTCACAACTTAACCATAATATCTCCAAACATACCTTCAACTTTGTAAAACTACATTGCAAAAGACCTCTTCAAATATAATTGCATGAATTTGATTAGTCAAGACACACTTGTGGATTCTATGATCCTATTAAAATATTGTTTCAAGTTTGAGATGACATTCAAAACCACAATCATGACATCAATACATGATATTTCAAGGTTAGATGACTTCACTACCTTATTTTGAACAATATTTGGTTATAGGTGACTTATTAGCTAATGATTACCACATTGGTATTATGAATCCAAGGTCATCCCAATAACATATTAAATAGTAATGTATGTGTTATAACTTAAAATGTTCTTATCACACATGATGTACCAACCTATAAATGTAAATAATTCTCACTAAAATATTCTTATCTTCCCACTGAATGATTTTACCATTTTGGTCAAAAGGAATAAATCATCGTGTGTGTATCTTAAATGTGTGAGTAATATCATGGTACATGAATTATCACTATTAAAGTTATCAACCATAACAGTATGTATAATTTGGTGATTGGTATGTGTCATAATAAATAAGGAATAAATATGTGAGTCATCATCAATAATATTATTTTCATCAGATGCAATAAAAGGCATCTGAAACATAGGATGTATCTCTCTTATAAGGTTAATGTTAATACCATATAATGGGTGATAATAATTTGGTTGAGGAGGATGTACATGATATGCCATTTTCACTTTTGGCATTTCCTTAGAATGATATTATAATAGATTGTTGAATATATTTTTATTTCTCTTATCATCAAGTTGTAATCTTAAATCCATTGGAGAATCCTCAAAGGTGATTAAATCACTATCAATATGATATTTTATCTTTTGATTCAATTTAAAAAATTATTCACATCTTCACCTATACATGGTGGTAGTCATAATAATCATTGGAATCATATCCTTTTGGTATAGGTTGACTGATATCAACCACCATATGATGAGGGAGAGATATGAGATAACACTTCACTAACTTCAAAATTAGAAAAGTTGGAGACTAAGTTAGTCTTGTAAATTATCTCTTAGGTGAATTGAATAAGATAAGATGATCCGGTTGTTATGATACTATATTAACGATGGTGGTTGTTTAATTTGTATCACTAGTATGCTTGACCTTATATCTTGGTTTTATATGAAACTTTTTATTATATGTAGTGTGTTTTCCATAGACTTAAGCTTATTTAATGAAATAAGTTTCATTTATCTATCTCAAACAATACCACATGTGTTATCAAAATATTTTAACTTCTTAAAAATAATAAAATCATGTAAAAAATCAAGAAAACTTTGCTTAAGGATATTTTAAAGCTCTTTATCTAGCATTAGACTTATCACTTTGGCTAATATTGTCTTATTCTTCAAAAAAAAATTATTTAATAGGCTCACTATTTATTTGTTTGGTCTTTGAAATTTGTTTATATGACATATTTTTCCTAATTTTAATTTACAAATGCTCTAGAAATTTATCCACCAAAGGCTTGAGTTCTCGTATTTATTATATTGGTAAATAATATAACCATCTCAAAGCAAAATCATTTAGACTTCTTCAAAATAAAATTTTAAAAAGTTTTTCATTAGATTCATAGTGAAGATATGACACAAAGAAATATTTAGGACATTTTTTAGGATCACCCTTTCCATCATAAAGTATGAACATTGGCAATAAAAAACTAGTTATCAAGGGGTGAAAATATATCTCAGGTGCTAGAAGATTATGTAATACATTTGATGAGTCAATATCATGAGTTTATTTGATTTTTTATATCAATGTTGGTAACCATATATTTCAAAGGTTAAATAAAATTTAAAATAGTGTGCATATTAGACCCATTGGTATTTTTATTTGAAACTTGAGAGGTTAACAAAGGGGAGAAAAACACACTTTTGTTGATGTAGGCATTGAAACTGATAATTGAGTTGAAGTATTAATTTTCCCATGGAGAATGTAGCAAGAGTTATAACATATAAGGGTTGATAATTATTTTATGTGGATAAACTAGCCTTATCATGGTTATTTATTTATTCTTTTTGTAACATGTATGTTTACATTAATTAATTATTGATTTATATTAAGATTATTTATTAAGGATTATTTATGTTCCTTTTCAAAATTATCCTTATTAACATTTTAATCAATTTATAAATACAAAATAATATGCCAACATTAATAAAAAAAATAATATCTACAAATTACTAAAATAAAAAATCCCTTGTAGGCTAAAAACCCTAAAGAAAGATAGGAGTTTCATGATAAGATTTAAAGTCTAGGTTTACCAAATGTTTAGACCTTTTTAGAAATAATGATTAAAGTGAAAGTTTATCCAAATTAATAAAGTAGTAAGATACACTAATAATTAGGATAATTAATGAATTTATATTATAATAATACTCTATTAATATAAGTGTATGCTAAATATATAATTACAACATTAAAATTATGATAATAGAAATAGAAATGAAATTTTTTACTTGTCTTATACAGTAATAGATGAAAGATATAATTAATGTAGACATGGAAATATATTTTATGAATATTCTGATCCAATCATAAAATTTTAAAAAAATATCTTTCTCTCAACATGGATGATTACATCTCATATGGACACTTTCATGAATGCTTCTATTTATGCTTCAATGCATTTGTTCTATACAGAGTATTGAATATTGATTAAAACTTCCACTTGCGTAATTTTTAGTTTTATTTCACGTTTTTAATTATGTGTTTATATCACCTACATAGTATCTTAATATCATAATGTATGTCAAATCTTAAATCCTCCTTTTAGGCCTTATTATCTTGACAAAAATATGTTAGGGGCCTCACAGAGTTGAAATAACCTTAAATAAAATTTTGATAATTAATGTTATCTCCATACCCAATAATATTAATATGGAATCAAAAATATTTATTTCTCCCCTATATGTCATGTTATGTGTGACCAATGTCATATAATGTTAAATGCAAGTGCATGCAGTGATATATATTTTAACTTGACAAATATGGCTTGTGGGTTTATATTTAAATACTTTAGACCTATAATATGATTTCTCCTAAGATTGTTACGAAAGAATAAAGAAAATGAAATAATAACTTAGTTATGTGATCTATTTTTAGTAGTGTAATATAATCTTGAGAGGTTCTTGATATATATCTTCTAGATGAATAATTAGTTAGATTTAAATGAATTTATACCTCTTTTTAAAAGTTCCTCATGGAGGGTTTAATGAAACAAAATAGTCTAACCTATACATATCAAAATATTTTCTAGTTTAAATGTGTATAAGGCACAAACACTTTATTTTGGGAATGAACAATAGCCTCAATGCTATTTTCTAAGTATGAATGCAACTCTCCAATAAAATGGATAGTTTTTGGAGATTTGTAACTGAGAGTGAAGGATATATATGCTAGTTTAAGCATATTTTTGGATACATGTGATTTGGGTAATTATAATAATAAGACCATAATACAATATAAGAATTTAGGCCCAATGAAATGGTGAAGTTGATCTTATTAGCTACAAGGAATGTCAAGAACTAAATATTAAAACATTGAGTGATATTCTTCAGTTTAAAAGAGTAGTTTAACTTATAAATACAAATTTAATCATCTACATCATAAATCTCATAAATTTACTTAGAGAAATAGTTAAACCAAATGGCATATGAAACCACTCATATAACAATTATTTTGTTTTGAATATGGAATTCCATTCATCACCTTATCTTATGTGAGTATAATGATATCCACACTTCAAAATAAAACTATGAACTATCTTTCTCTGCTCAATTAATCCATTAAATAATCCATGAATGACAATGACAATATATAATTTATATTAATATTTTTAATATCTGTAGAATCAATATTCATTATCCATTATGAATTCCTCTTAGGTGTTATTACTATTACTATTGGACAAGTGATAAAACTTCCTCTAATTAAACCCTTATTCAACAACTCTTAAACTTGTATTTGCATCTATGCATTCTCTTTTGGAGTCAATATATGTGTTGAATTTATTGAAAAGATAGAACTATAAACCTAATACATACAATGAATTATACTTCTCATAAAGGGTAATCCATCTAGAATATTAATATATAATCTCCTCAAAATCATTATCTCATTTAATTCATGTGAATGTGTTTCTTCTTCTATAAATTCATGTGCTAGTTTATAAATAAATTCATAAAATTCACTTTGGTTTATTTCCTCCATAAATTATCTTCCTTAAACTATCAATAGTTTTGGAATCTTTTGGACTTATTTTCCCTTCTCCTTTAAAGGATTTGGTGTATGTTTTGCTTAGTCTTTACATAATGTTTATGTATTACCATGACCATAATCTTATACCTTACAGTCAAAATACCAAGGTTTTTTACTAAAAATATGACAAAAATTCATAGGCATTTATGTCACATAAACCTTCATATTCATAAGTACAAATTTTAGAACTTACCAGACATTTTTCATTCACCATAATTTGATGTCCATTAAGGAACCAAGAAACCTTATATGAGTTTGGATGAAAAAATATCTTCAGATTATATTTATATACCATTTATTACATAAAAATTTATTTTTCCTTCCATTATCAACAATAAATTATCAAAATTTACCTTCATATTTATAAATTATTATGATTTAATTTCTTTGTTTATCTCTATTTTTCAAATTTTTAGGCAGCAACAACGCCCTCTTCTTCATTATAGATTATCCAATTTTTAGCTCATCTATGTTATGAATAGACACAACACTTTGTACATCTACTTGTATGATATAAGCACTCACATTTGTATTTTTATGGATTGTCTCACCACATCTAAAACATTTTCCATTAAATCATCAAAATCTACCTCATACATAGGTATAGGATCCTCATCCTCTAAAATTACATCTTCATTTATGGGTATTAACATTATTACACTATGAAGTAATTCCCTCACCCACATAAATTTTCATAGAATAAAATCTTCCATTTCCATGACAAAATTTGAATATTCCTCTTCTAATTTATGTTCCTTCTCTTTGTTTACATGAAAAAAATATTTTGCCTTCACTGAAAATTGATAAGTTTCTTTAATAGATCTTAGTCTAATCATACTAAATTAATGTTTAATTTCCATGGACAATCCTTTACATATATGGATATATTTTCAACATCATCTTCCACAAGGCCCACTCTAATGGTAGTTATATAAATTTCTTTAGTGTATTATTTTACACTCATCTCTCTTTGTCATAAGTTTTAAATTTTATTGAATAAAATTATTTTATAATCTAAAACAATAAATTGGGATTTTATATTTGAAAAAAATCTATTCCATGTCTGGATTTTTTATTCATATTTGTATATTATATTATCTTGTACATGTCCCACAACAAATATGCATGAAATTTACAATTAGATCCAACAAACTTTACACACTTGGGAATTTCCATACATTCATACTCAAAGTATTTATCTAACTTAGTGGTCTAGTTAATGAGCTCTTTAAGACTCAAACTTCCTAAATAAATTATATGGTACAATTTAAGTTTATTTATCATTCTCAAAACATCTCATAAATATCTATATTCAAGTTCATAAACCTATTATTATACATATTTATCATCAATTTATTCATCCATAAATTTATTATCACTTTCATCATTTAGTATTTAAACTCCACAATGATGTGTAATTTCCACAACTTCCATTCTATCATGTATTTATTTCATTACTTTTATCAGATTTTCTAGTTTAGATTCTCTACCTCTCAGGATCTTATACCACCTAAACCTATTCTATGTGCCATTTTATTGTAAATAAAAGATATAGGGTTAACACCTCACACCTTTTTATAAATTAATGCACTATAAGATGTCTATAGATAAATTCCATTCACTCAATAAAGCACAAATTAACCAAAAATAACTAGGACTAAAACCTTTCTATGATACAAAATTATGTAGTTATGATTACATATAACAACCAAAAAATCATTATATAATTCAACATTAAAAAATAATAGTGGAATAATAGAAATGGAATGAAAGAAATAACAATTTAGATATCCACTTCATTTAAGTTAAAGGAAATACAATATGCATAATGACATACACCAAAATCTCAAATGATATTTGTTACAACATTATATCTAGTGACACATGTATTTAGACGGAGTGATAAAAATAGATACAAGTGTTTTCATCATCACACACACACAGACATAGACACAGATACAAATATATATATACATATATACATATATATATATATATATACATATATATATATATATATATATATATATATATATATATTGACACATGTATTTAGATGAATTGATAAAAATAGATACAAGTGTTTTCATCATCATCATCATCACACACACACACACACAAACATATATATATATATATATATATATATATATATATATATATATATATATATATATATATTGACACATGTGTTTAGATGAAGTGATAAAAATAGATACAAGTGTTTTCATTATCATCACACACACACACACACACACACACACACACACACACACACACACACACACATTGACACATGTATTTAGATGGAGTGATACAAATAGATACAAGTGTTTTCATCATCATCATCATCATCATCATCATCATCATCATCATCATCATCATCATCATCATATATATATATATATATATATATATATATATATATATATAACTTTAAAATAATTATTTATTGATATTGATATATATTTATATGATTTTGTAACAAATATCATTATGAGATCGTGGTGTGATTAAGTCATTGTGCCTATTGTATTTACATTAGTTAAAATAAAATAGAGATATGAATTGGTGATTTTTAATTCCATGATAATAATTAAAATATATATTTAATACAAACCAAATAAAATATAATAGTAACATTGGCATAATCACACCTTGATCTCACAATGATATTTTTTACAAGATCAAACCTATATATCTCATTTCTGCTAACTAGTATTATTTTTTCAAGTAATCTATCTTAGAGAAAAACTCTTAGATATAATATTACATTTAAAATGAAATAATTTCCACATAATATGTGTAGTTCATACTTATATAGATTGAGAATCCTCCTACTTACATTATGTGATTTTATCCCACTAAAATAATTAACACACCATGGTGTGTCTCAAATATTAAATGAATTCAAATTTTCAAGGAATATGAACACATTATATCTCAACACATAAAAAACTAACATGGAAATTACTAAATGAATCCTTTTTAACATACATGAAATTTGGAATCAGTTTTAAAATAATCAATAATGACTCCTTCAATAACAGATCATAGTTTCATGATAAATTTGCATGAGATCCTAGGACTTCATAATTACCAAACTTTATGAAAGTATTCTTATCATGATCCTAAAATAATTTCTAGAATGATGCCATTATTTATCAAAATATTTTTTAATAATAATCAATTCAACTCTTAGGCTATATAATGAAGATATAATTAGCTCAAAAAATATCTCATAATCATCTATTACTATAGTGAATAATAAAATTCTCCAAATAACATGTTGCTTAAGAAATATCACATGCTGAAATAATAATACTTAGAATATATGAAAAAATACAAATTAGGAGAATATTTTCTCATCATATTTTCATAGAGCTTTACCACCATATTTAAACAAAGGAATGGATACTAATCTATGTAACACAATAATGCATTGAAAATTATAAATGCAAGTGTGATATCAAGAAACACATAAATTAACTAAACATGTGTACTAAAGGGGATTAGAAACAAAAAAAATGGCCTAAAAAATATATAATACCTTTACAAACTAAAAATAAGACATATGAACAATCAAAAAACTTTATTAACACAACAGTTATAAAAACTCCCAAACTAAAATATTTATAGTTGAAGCAAGATTTCTCATGAATCTGGATGTTGTAGCATCATGACTATATATTCTAAATATTATCATTCACATATTTTAAAATGCCTTTATTCTCTACTACTTTAATTTATTTTTATACATAACTACATTGAGCCATAATCCCATGTCGTAGTGGGAGTGTATGGTAACTTTTTTCAAACATGTATTATTAAGAACTCTTTTAGAGGGGGATAATAAATTATATTAGAGAATACATTTTTAAGAAATAATTTTTGGAATGGGTGACTTCCTATTTTTTGTGTATAGAGGATTATATTATAGAATCATTTCAATAAGGTTGATTTATAGAATGGGTAACCACCCCTCTAAATCATTATTATAATGTGGATAATTTTTTTCCCATGAATTACTTTTAGTATTTTATTTTAATTTTTGATAAAATAAATTTTTTCGTAAGTTTTAACATTTTGGTGTGGGCTTACATTTAGTGGTAGTTATTATATACACTATAAACCCATATTAGAATATGGGTGTTTTTTTTTTATATTTTAATGAATTTAGGGTTATTTAATTTTATAGAAAAAACATGACTTTAGGTTTTATCATTTTGATTTTAAATTACATATAATGATGGACATGAAATGGGTGGTCATCCACTGTTTAGGATTTGGAAAATTTATCAACTTTTTATGAATAGGTAATCATTTTTATTTAACATAGAGAGTTATCTCAAATAAGTAGGTCAACAAGAAGTTATTTCATTAAGATTGGGAATAAATTTAAATAAACTATAGTTATATAAAATAATATTAATAATAAAAACTATTAAATAGATGGTGGAAAGGATGGAAGGGATCAGGGTAATGATGAAATTTTGAATGGTTTGAATGGGTGATAAGTTACAGGCAAATCCAAAGGTGGAGAGGATGAATACCGTATAGAGAAGGATTGAAATAAAATAAGAGAGAACTATCATTAGGGTGATGGTATAGTGTATATTGTATGGGATTAAATTAGTCTTTAGAAAACCTATGTTTGTTACTCGAAGGCTTGCTTCATTGAAGAAAACTTATGGGTCCACATCATGGCATTGGACATAGTTTTAAAAAAATATAGATTAAATTATTGAGGGATATGTGGGAAGTGTTTGGAAAAGGTTTTGGTTGTAATTATTGGAATTTTATAGATAGATCATAAGACCATTCTACTAGACTCTATCCATGTCTGGCCTTGTGTTTTATCATTTTCTTCCAAGCATGAACCTATTCTTTTTAGCATCCTTGTAAATATTTTTTTTTAATCCTTTCTATGGGGACTCTATGTGGGAATTTAAACAATTTTTGGAAGTTTTTATAGTCCTATATTTTAATCTTAGAGGGATATTTAGACTAGGAATTCTATGCTAGCTACTACACTATGGCAAAAAAAAATGGCAACATAAAGAACTATTTTTGAATTAAGTTTATTTAGGAAAAATTTGGGAAGTTACTAATTGGTGGTTTCCATATGAATATTTTTAGACTTGGTATGGCCTTTGGTATTATGTACCAAATCTAAGATTGTCATTATGAAGGAAGAATTATCCAAAACCCAAGCTTTTTCTTTTGGATTCACTATCTCTGATAGCAGTTCTAATTATGTTCTAGATATGAATGGCTTTAATATCCTATGTAGGTATGTTAATATAATAATGGGTGTCATGAATTATTTGAAATGGATATTATATATTTTATATCTCTCCAAGAATAAGAATGATTTTCATCAATATGGAGGTTTGAACTAGAACTATGTTTGTAAGCTTCTTAGTTTTGATAGTAATAAGGTTTTAGAGGAAATCCTAAGTTGTTTAAGTCTCTTATAATATTTTAAAGTTGAATATTTAATCTTATTGATTCACTTATTTTAGGCTAAGTGACCCCATTATTTATATCTTGATCCCCTATTCTATGGGAATGTGGCTTGCTCTAGTGTGCTTTGTGGATTTCGTAAGGGATCCTATTTCAGATTGCTTTATGGATTCCCTCTAGAATTCTATTTTATGAATCATGGCATCCATGTGGAACCATTATAAAGTATGATACTTATATTACTTGAGGATTATTCCCCTTTTTTATATTGAATCCCTTAGGATTCCTCTTTAGAGACTTAGGCCTCCTCTTATGCCTAGGCTAGTTTTGAAGGCATTTAAAAATGTGTTCTCCTTGCTTTGATCCTTGGTTGGAAGTGGGAGTCTAAGAAACCCAAATAGGGTTTTTTGGAGACATATACCTATCCTTGTGTGAAATATAGTTTGGTCCCAATCTAGTCAAAATCAGTTACTAGAGGCCTAGGCCTCTTTCTCCACAAGTCCAAGATGGTTTTTGGTCTAGTTAAAACTAGCTAGTTCCCACACCAATTAAAAGTGGTTATTTATTTTTTCCTTCTTTTTGTTCCTTTTGGCTGGGTATTTTTATTTCCTTTGTGAGTTTTTCCATGTTTATATCTTTTTTAAGCTAGAGTGTAGACTCAAATATCTTGTCATGACTCGACCTAGATTCCACACCAATTTTCAAAGGTGGGTTCATCCCAATCCACACAACTATTAAAATTAACATTGAAAATTAATCCTTTTAAAATAAAATACAACCCAATTCAAATATTTTAAAATAAAATGTTTTTTAAAATAAATATTATAGAATACAAATTTTAAAATATAATATAATTTAAATCTTTTAAAATGTCATGTAAAATAAATATTTTAGTGTAAAAAGTTTAAAATATGATTTTACACACACACATATATATATATAATATTGTGTGTGTAATAATATTTTAAACTTTTTACATTGAATTTTAAAATACACACACACATTAAAATTCATTATGTATGTATATATATATATATATATATATATATATATATATGAATATAATTTTTGCATTTTTTAAAAATTATAAATAAAAATAAAGGAAAATTAAATTTAAATTCAAATTCAAAAGGTGGAAAAAATTAAAATAATTAGTTAAAATTTTGTATATTTGCATATATCTGTGTCATCTATAGTTTTAAAATTATGTATTATATTCAACAAAATAAAAATAAGTTAAATTCTTTAATATTATGTAAGGAAGTTGTGAATTAAAAAACCAAAAAAATAAAGGTTTATTCTTGGAAATATTATTTTAGCTAACATTTTTTTAATTTTTTATCTAAGGTTCATAAAGCGAGAAAATTTTGCTAGTGATTTTTTTTTTGTTTAAATTTTTTTATAATGGTTTCATGAAGTGGAGGAAACATCAATATAAAAAAATGAAGACATTAACTTTTTTCCACAAAGCTTCAATTCTGGAAAATAAACATTCAATAATTTTAAATAGAATTGGAATTGAGAAAAAGGACCAAAAAGGAATAAAGCAAATCTTCAACAAATTATATATCTAGAGAGTACATGTCCTCATTTATGTAATTAAATATTTATGTAAAATTCAACAAATAATTATAAAAAATGAGACATATAATAGATTAAAAAAACCTATTTTCATTAATTGACTACCATTTAAACCTTTAAATTTTATATTGTTTTAAGGCAAGCCACATGCATAGAAATAGTTCTAAATAGGGTGAATAAACCTTCATGAATTTATTTCATTTCATATCAATTTTTAATTTCATTCCCCTATTCCTAATATTTTCTTAATTCTTACAAATGACTTCTACCTTCTTTTATGCAACTGGCTATGATATCGTTCTCTCTTGAGAATGACTTTTTATTGTCTTATTTCTTAGAAATAGTGATATTGATTCATTACTAAAAATAAATGATGTGTTATTATTTCATTGAGCTAAAAAAATCAAAAGTAATTAAATGTCATATTATTCTTCTTTTCTTCAATTTTTTTTTGGAAAAGAATGATACACGATGGATCTTATTGTAAATAATGATGTGGAGACCAAACTTCTACAAGACATAAATTTTTATTCATAGATCTATTTTTTCTCTCATTTATGCCTAAATGACTATATCAAAAAGTTAAATCCATATATAAACTTCCATTATGAGTTAGAGACATTTTCAGAACTTCTTTTGAGGCCATGCATGATAATATAAGGGTTTAAAACTATATTTTAATATATTTTTCAATATTTTTCTATTTTTATAAATAATATATTTTTGTAACTAGACATGAAATTGATTTGAATTTCATCCATTATGTTAATTTTATTTTTATAAGATATGTTGATATTTTTAGGCCCATCTGATCTTGCTTATAAAACTTACTAAAAGTAGTGGTTGAAAAAATGCTAGAAGATGAAAATTAATAAAAACAACAATTTCTAAAAAATTCATGGGTCAGGTATCTGTAGGTAGATTTTAATTTATTTATATTTTTAATTATGCATGTAAAATATAATTTTTATTTGAGACTTATTTAAATACTCATATGTAATATGTTATTCAGTCAATGAGAATCAACATAGAAGATTGTTTTCATGATTTTTCTAAGTTTTATGCCTGTGGATGTTTTTCTTAGATAGTCTATATTTTCATAAAATAAATTATATTATATTATCCCATGAATATTTTACACTCAATTTAAAATGTGAAAATTTTTAAAAAATTGTATGGTGTGTTAAGATTTATTAGTTGCATTTAGATTTGTTGGCCATGGTGAAAATTTTCCCTAGTTGTAAATGGAATATTTTCAAATTTTTAATATTCTAAGTAGAGTACATATAGAATTAAAAAATCCATGTTTTATACATAAAAATATTTAAAATATTAATTTCATAGTGAAAAATTATTCAAAATTTAATATACCACTTTATTCAAAACTATTATTAGAAGATGTTATTATAAGTTTTTTTCACTATTAAAGGTAAATTGTTATAGTTCTAAATGAATAATATTAATATCTCAAAATAAATAAATAAAATTATAAATAATAAACTTTTTTAGTGTTAAATACAAATTATTATTACAATTTTATATTAAAAATTATTAAAATATTTACTATAAGATATTCTTATAATACTAAATGTAAGATATTATTTAAAGCTTAGATTAATATTTGTTTATAATATTAACTATAAACTATTACTATAAAATTCATTTTATAATATTTATTACAATATTAAATGTAAATTATTATCACAACCTTATATTAAAGGCATTTTTACAATATTAAATTTAAATTGACTCAAAATGATTTTTTAATTCTAATTCACAACCAATGTATAAATGAATGAGTGTCATAGTATTAAAGGAGAAAAGAAAAAATAGATAACTTTGAAAGGTAAATTAGGATTTCAATATTGGATATGAAGAATAAACTTGGGTTGAGCACATTTGGTGTTTGGTTTATGGTTTAAGGACTTAATTCTATACATGTTGAGTAGAAGGAGAATATCATTCATAATGTAGAGGAGGGTTTTGAAAAGAGATTATAGGAATAATTAGATGATATTATTAAATATATCTAGGTAGAAACTTGCTTGTGGGAGGATAAAAAGGAGTTTGAGCTATACTCACCCCTATCTTTTAAACTCAACAAACATGTGGCACTTGATTAAGGTTTTATGAATGCTTAAGAGCCTCCTATAGGGTCTAAACCCCTCCTTCCTTTACCCCTTAATTTCCATTCTTCTATATAGATATTTATCTTATGAGCATCTGTAAGAGACATAACCTCTCTTCTTATTTGTTTGTTTTCTTGGGTTAGGTATTTTCACCCATTTCCTCTAGTTTTATAAGGTGGAAAGTCTTTAATATGATTGATTTGAGGTACAAGCTAGGTGATGGGATGACCCTTTCCAGTTTGAATTAACCTCTCAGGCACCCTCTTCGTGATTATGTGGATTCAGCAGTGCCTGAAGGTGATATATTGGAAGAGTCTAATTTTAATATTGGGCATTTTTATTTGTAATAAAAAAATACCATTTTAGGATGCAAGATGATTGTTAAACCCCATGTTTAGCCATGAATTGTGAATAGGGTGAAGTGGAAGCCTCCACCTCATCCTAACCTTTCTTTCTAATATTTTCATTATGGTGTGGGGACCCTTGGTATCCAAGATAAGGCATCCTATTTGGCCTTGATATTTAGTGTTCTATTTATTCATGGGGGCATTCTGTGCAATTTTTCACTACACTTTTATTTTTAAACTGATTAGTTTTTCTAGTATATTCATGGGCCCTTGGTGTTTTTGTTATATGTTCTATGTATTTATGTGATGTAATTTTTTTTATATATATTTTTCTTTTGGAATACTATATGAATCTTCTAAATAAAACTTCTTATTTTTATTAATATGATATGATGATACTTTAAAGGTTTTTTTGTGTGTGTAAACACTCATGCATATTTAAAAACCAATCCGCTTGTCTGTCTTCCAATTATTTGAAAACCATGTAGGATATCAAAGAAAATTGGTCCATGTTCTTTTCTAAAATTAAAGAACCCCCACCTCAACACCTTTCACCTATTCTTGAAAATTTAGATATTCTAGTTCTAGTTTAGCGACAAAAGTAAAAGGTGAATAAGACTTTGGTTAAATGGACTAGTCCACCAATTTCTTAGAACAATTTGAATTTTAATGGTGTAGCCAAATTAAACATAGGTTTGGTTTGGGGGAAGCCATAAGGGATGACTAAATTAAACTTACTGACTACTTATGTAGGTCCCTTAGGGGTCCAAAATAACCACATGGTTGAAGCCTCTATGGATTTATAAGGAATTAAATTAGCAGTCACTTTGGGCATTGATATTTTATAGCTTGAAAGGGAGGCCCTCTAAATCATTAAGTATTTAAAGGAAAAATATGTACCTTCCTAAACCATCTCAATATTAATGGAGGATGTGAAGAGTTTTATTCATAATTTCAAAGGTTATACTTTCTCCCATGTTTATAGAGAGGGAAATAAGAGGGAAGACCAAATGGAAAACATAGGAATATGAAGAAACTTACTTAAACATTATTGAACAAGGTCAATATCCAAATTTAATTCTCATAAATAATACCAAAAAATAAACCCCTCTCCCACATGCAATATGATTAATTCATTCTTCTCAAGATAGATGCCATTATGAGTAATTATTGAAGTAAAGTGAACTTCAATCATCACCACATTAATGTTCTCGATGTGAACTATGGGAAGATACATGCCACTTAAAAGAATAAATGCCAAAATTTGGCCAAAAATGGAAATTTTGTGTTGGTTAAAATGGTAAAAACATACATGATTTAGAGTGGTGCTAAAAATCAAAAAATGGGAGGAGAAAGAGACAGGATTGAGTCAATATCCTACATAGAGGCAAAGGAGGGCCCTAATCTCTTGAGGAATCTAGTTAAAGGAGGGTTATCAAGTTTCATGGAAATAATAGTTAGACATAATTTGGCTATCTCCAAGGACTTTTCCATAGATTGGGACAATCACTTAATTAGAATAAGGGATATAAGCATCACCATCTCAAAATAAATCATTAGAGAAGTGATAGGTATGTGTTGTGATAGTGTCAAATCCTTTAAAGATAAACAGAGAAAGGAGGAATTAATGAATATTTTTTTAAATTATAAAAAACCAATACCTTTATCCTGAAAATGTTTCCCTAAAGCTAACCTACCTAGGAAGTGACCCAAGGTTTTTATTTAGTTGATGAAGTACATTACTCTCAAGGTCAATCACAACATAACCCTTATTCTGACCCCATTCACTAAGGGTTTATCCTATTGATTATAAGAAGAGGAGAACAACTATGAGGAAAAGATGTAATTTAATCCATAGAGATCCATAGTTGGGGGGGGTGATTCTAAATAAGAAATCAAAGAGAGTCTAGATGATGGGAAAGGGAATGATTCCTCAATTCTAGGGGAGAGGAAATATTGGTAAAATGGCTTAGGATAGAAGTATGGATGGTAACTTTCAAGTGGTCAAGCTAATTGTAAGTGTTTGTCCCCAAACCCTAATGCATATAAACTTGGTAGAAATGGAGCTGATTATGGATAAGGTTTAGAACAAAGTGGCCATGCAAAATTTTATCTATTATATTTTGGTGCAAGAAATAAACAATATGAAAATGATAATTTCTCCGTAGGAGGCTGGAATGGGTACTAGTGGAGGGAAGGAAGTTAGATCAAAGAAGTCTAGGAGATTGGCATGACTCTCCTAAGTGAAATGAATCAACAAGAACATAGAATTGAAATGAAAAAGGAGTAGATAAAGAGAGTACAAGACAAAGAGGAGTTAACCTTAGTCTATAAAAGGAAAAGTGTGGCTAAATAAATTCATAAGGATATAAATAAAATAATAAGTGGAAAGGAAAAGATAAAAAGAATATTAGGATCACAAGTTGGTCATTTAATCTAAATCTAAGGAGTCCAATTATTAACTTCTTCATTTTCCTAATGTGTGTGTTTTTAGTGTCTTTTTGTCAAGGTTTTGGCTATCCTTTCATTGATGATATCTTGTTATTCATGGCCCATGTAGCCATTGTTATGTGTTTGTTCCTCTTATTTTTTGATGCCTATCTTTTGTGGTATTGTGTAAGGTTATGGGACCTTATTACCATTTTATTAACATTATATTATATTATATTATATTATATTATATTATATTATACTATATTATATTATATTATATTATATATATATATATATATATATATATATATATATATATATATATATATATATTGTGTAAGGTTATGGGACCTTATTACCATTTTATTAACATTATATTATATTATATATATATATGTATATATGTATATATATATATATATATATATATATATATATATATATATATATATATATATATATGTATATGTATATATATATATGTATATATATATATATATATATATGTATATATATATATATGTATATATATATGTATATATATATATATATATATGTATATATATATATATATATTTAAATACTATTATGACAATCTTATATTATAAGCTTCTACTAAAATATTAAATTTAAACTCCTATATTTTAAAATTATTTCCACTTATTACAAGATTTTAGTATTTTCCTTTAATACAATATTAATCATTAATTATTGTTAAAAATTTACAATACATGCATTTTTGAAAATATTAAATATAAAATACAAAAGTTTAATTTTTTTTTTTAAAGATTTTAGTATAATAATTTTTATTGTTGTAATAAGTTTCATTTTAAACTATTGTCATTCATATTTAATATTACCATAAAGGCTTATAATGTAAACATGTACTAGTAGTTCACTTGTAATATTCTAATAAAACATATAATAAAATCTTGTAATAAGTTTCAATCATTTGAAAATATTGGGGTTTAAATTTAATATTGTAATAAAAATTTATAATATAATATTGTAATAAAATATTATAATAGGATTATCTTACATTTAATATTAATCCTATTATAATATTTTATTACAAAATTATATTATAAGATTTTATTATAATGTTAAATGTAAACTCTAATATTTTCAAATTATTGAAATTTATTACAAGATAATAGTATAATCTTTTTTGACAATATTAAATGTAAAATATTATTACAAATTCATACCATAAGATTTTATTACAATATACTAAATTTAATAATAAACTAGACATAATTAACTTTCCAAATACTAGTTTCATCCTAAAAAAATATTATAAATTTATTTTGGTAATTTGTATGTTTCAAAGATTATTCTAAATTTATTTTTGGTAGATTTCATGTTTTTTCCCTTCACAATTTGATATTTTTAAAGTGAATTAAATTTTATCCAATAAAATATTATAATTAAATCTTATAATAATAGTTTGCTTTAAAAAAATTAAAATAATAATTTTTAAAAAAATTAATGAATTGTTAGAATTTTTCCTCATAATAAATAAATGTAAATCAAATATCTTTTACCAGATAAGGTTAAAAATGGGATTAGGTTCCCATATCCTTAAAATCATAATAAAACATCCCATAAAAGAGATACAATAAAAAACTAAGCAAAAGTCTTAAAGTCTAAGAACTATGAGGTTCTCTTCAGCGAAAAGTACATCAAAACCATACAAAAAGACACCAAGTACCAATTAAAAGGAATTACATATAAAAACATCATAAATTAGTGTTATGATTCCTTAGAGTCAAAATACATAACCAGTTTAATAATTTATGTCTTTTTCTTCTCTTTATTTTTGGTATGTCCTCTGGTTCTCTTACTTGGCCCTTGGGATGAATCTTCAATAGAGTTTCAATTCTAACTTTCTAGTGTCCTTTTCACTAGTTTTTCTGTCTTTCTATTCCATTGTTACTTATTCTCAACCATTTTTAGATCGAAATTCTAGTTTTTTGTTGGTAGTGGTCACTCCAATTTCCCCCACCTCTTTATTGATCATTGCCTTTGCTTCGTATATATTTACATGGAGATTAGCTTCTTATGGGATAACTAGAAGCTTCAATTTTTTTTATTTCCCTAGCCATTTTAGTGCAAAGAAATTATTGCATGGACAACTTAATTTTGATATTTTATAAGTTACATTCCACTTATTAAATCTTGATTCTCTTGGGGGTTTGGGGAGTTAGACATAAAATTACCTTGGCTTCCTAAATATTTCCTTCAAAACTACTTATAGGGGTAGTTTTTATGGTCTCATCCTCTCCCACATAGTCCAAAGAGTCCTTCCCCTTTCCACTATCAGATCCCTCTTCACACTCTTACTTTGTATATTCCTCATCACTTTTAAAATTGATGGATTTAATTTCATATTTCCCCCATACAGGCTCCCCTCTATTCACAATTACAAGAATAAGGCCTTGGTGTAAGATGTTTGAATATGGGTTTGACTTGAAAGTCATGATATAAACTTCTAGCTATTTAAGAAAAAAATGGAAAACTAATTTTATGCCCATTGAAGTGGTTCATCAACATAAAATATATGTGAAAATATGATAGTTTTTTTACCTTCCAGGGTGATACATCTCATGATCTAAAGACATATCCCAAACCACTTCCTTAATAAATTTGCTCTAAGAAACCCTTTTTGTTTTGAGGTAATTAGTTTGCCTATCTTAAAAAAATATTTTCATCAACTTATCCTTCCATTTTTATCTATAAATACATCCATTCTTTCACAAATTATACTAGTGATTTCCCCAATGACCTCTTCAGTAATAGTGACTCTAATACCTCTCATCCTAATTGTTTTATCCTCCCAACATCTAGCAAAGTCTTTGGAGATCAAAAAATCATAACCCATAATCATTTCCATAAAGCTTGTGAATGCTAATCTAGATAGTTTGTTTCTAGACCTATGGATCTTCCTTCACCTCTACATATGAAATTATCTCAACCATATCATAGTCACCACCCATGCTCGACTTATTCTTACTTCTCAAGAAATTGTTGTAATTGAAGTTTTTTTTAATAATTTGTGTGGTAGATTTTGGAATAACAAAACCCTAAATTTTTTTAATGATGTAATTACTCCCACACTTAAAACTAATTACCTTTATCTATAAATTATTATTTTCTTCCTTGCTTGTTGATTTGTATTTAATGACATAAATCATATCATACTTGATCATGATTATGCTTCATGTAGGAAGGGAGTCCTCTTATTTTAAATGGTAATTTTAAGTTACTTTGGGATTTCATCCATATTATAATAATTTTGGGAGGAAATATGTACCCCAATGCTTTCCATGCAATCTACTCCTTCATTTCCTTCTTTGTATGTGTTGGTAATTGAAACACCCTTGAATTATTAGAAGAGTATTTTTTCATATGTAATTTCACTCATAATGTTACAAGTAGGGTTGGATTTTCCTTTTAGAAAAATTATAATTTTAAGAGAAACTTCTTTGACCTATAGATAATCAATGCTAAAACTAAGTAACATATTTATTCCCCAAAGAATCATAGATGATTTGACAATGTGGTATGTTTGGACCCTAAGGGTCCTAAATAGGTTAAAAAAAATTAAATTAAACATCCATTCTTACTATTTCCCACCCATATGATCTTGGTTTTCCTTTTTCATCAATATTAATATTCATCCTAAGCCAAGGGCTAGGTAGCATGATCCATTTAACTAGAAATCTATCCACCCTTTGGTTATGAACTCGCTATAGAATTGAAAGTTTCTAGGAGGTAAAGAGGGGGACTAGAGGTAAATGGAGAGGTTATTTGAATTTATAAAAATATAAAATTAAATTTTATTTAATGTAAATCAAAATTATTTTAGTAAGAGAGGGAAGACAAGGGGACTTGTTATAAAAAATGCACAAATTTTTGCACTTCTAGATACCCTAGAAGATAAAAGATACTATTAGGTCCCAGAGAACGGACATTAGAGGGGAAGCCCATATGGTTTAAAATGATAGATAATATCATGGATGGATTTGGGTATAATATATAAAAGGTTTAAATTCAATAGAAATAAGTCTAAAATATCACAATAAAATGGGCACTCCAGGAACAAGTGGGAAATTGATTCTATATTACTCTTACAGAGAACACACCTATTAAGGATGGGGATACCCCTCTTAACCATGTTATCCACTGTGATAATTTTATTTTGGAATGAAAACCAAAATAATATGGTAACTTTGGTAGTGATATTATTAATCCAAAGACTTTCATTTCTTATCAAACTCTGCTCGATCCAAGTTATCCAAATAACTTGATTTGACTAAGAAATTTCCACATAGATCTATTGAAAAAATGAGTTGATATTATTTTGTTAATAATATTATATGAGTACGTTGAATTTTAAATTTGAGATATAATAAGAGTTTGGATCCCTTGACACTAACTCCCTCCTTATGAATATGTTTTCATTTTTTCAAACAACTAGACTCTTCATAGTACTCACTTTATAAGCCACCTCCTTCTTAATGTAATGAGTGAAAACATCCCAAGGGGATATTTGTTGGAACTATGATTTTCATTGGTGTTAAAAGGGACACTATGGATGTCATTAATGTCAAATAGATCATGCATAATTAATGGTAAAAATAGCATGTTTCATAGTTACACTATGCAATGTTCTCATGCTTTTAAATAGACCATTTATGGATGTTTCAAGTCAAGCATATAGAATATATGTTATGGATTTTTCATGTACATTATATAAATATGGTATGTAGGTTTAGAGGATAAGTAATTACCTCATAATTTATTTATTTAGCTCTCAGATTGAATATGATTTCTTAGTAAAATCATAAGGGTTTAGCCATGGCATCAATAAACAAAGTTTTATTTTAATATTGACTCGGTGTAGCTAGGAACTAGTAACTTAAGTTACAACTTAAGTCCATAATTTTGTTCCAAAATAGGCCCCTTGACCTAGTAATTACTAGTTTAAAGGACTTAATACTTCCTAATACTTAGACTTTATATTATGTCTGAGCTTGATCAATGACCCATACTTCATCATACGTAGACAATCTAATAGAGCAAAGCAAAGTCAAATTGTCAAAAGGTTTCTCTATGAGAGCATGTAAGTTATAAGTGTTACACTCATATAGTTTGTTAGATAGAGACCAAATGAGCATAAGCTTGTAATAGTTAATGTTTGATCTTATCGAGAATATCAATGGCTCACTCGTAATTGGATATTGGATATATATTAAAGCATGATGAATTCAAAGTGTTAAAGCTCCCACAAAGTGAACATGATAATGACAAATTTCATAATCACATGAGTCTATTAGATAGAGGACCAATTATAGTGAACCTACTAGATATAAATATCAAGCTTGTTATAAGATCTTACGATGCATGGGTGATCATGAAAAGTAGATCTAAAAGAGTGAATAGACTCAAATGCTATAAATTTATCCATATTTATTGACATAGCAACAAGTTAAAGATCAATTAGGTTAGATAAGATTGATTAAGTGAAAATGATCCAAAGATATAAGAAGTTACAAGATGAGGTCAAAGTGTCAAATTTTAATGACTGCATCAAGCTAAAGGTCATGAATCTTCAAAGATAAAATGGCATGAGAAATATTAAATGAAAAAGATCGAATGGAGTGAGTGAAATTAGATAGAAAAAAGTGATAGATGTTTAATGTCTCAATAAATATAAAAATGTGCATCTTTGGAGATTAAATATAGAGTGTGAGTGTGTCATAAAATGACTGAATGGATGAATTTTAAATCTAAGCCAATTAAATATATACCATTAGATCATGGTACCAAAGGTAATATCAATTATTAACATTTAAATTCATGTCCATATAAATGGTTAGTTATAGGAACATGCAATAACTTGTGTATAAGCCACGAATCTTGATAAAGACAATGATATTGATCAATCTAAATGATCATATATTCATTAAAGAGATTATGAATCAAAACTTGATTCTAATAAATGATATAGACAATAAAAGAGACCTTTAATTATGCTATGATGCATGGAATCTATTACAAAGGCAACCGGTGGACCTAGAAAATTGAGACATGCAAAATTATAGTTCAAGTCATAATGAACTAAAGTTGAAAATTATCATGATGTGTTTTAGTATGAGTGTGAACATAGAGAAAAGAAGCAAACCCTAGATCATTTATTCATATATATGATATCTAGGACAAAGAGAATAATCATTGAATAATTACATTTGATATTGAGCCAAATTAAATGTAGAGAAGAGTGATTGGTGAATCCAATAGAGTGTGTCTAATAAATAAATATCCATACACATGACCATAAAAAAATAGAGAGGAGTAGAGAAGAAAAAGGCACATAGAGAATTTCTAAAGTTGATTAGCTGTATATTAGACCTATAACAAAGAATAAATATCTGTATTGATGTATGAATCCAATTTATATATTGGAGTTATAGCTTCATAAAAAAGGTTGAAAGGTTGGTGAAATTAGATAATCATAGTGGGCACTTAGATTAAGGAATGGGATCTTCCTTAGAGTCAGTGCTTTTAAACTAGGGGATTGATGTTTTCTTAGGATTTGTGTCCTTAAATGTAACCATTGAGGTTTTCTAGTGGGGATTTGACTATCAAAGTGGATTAAAATAGTATATTCTATTATCTATTTTCACCATGGTTTTTAGCTTTTTTTTCCACATATAAATCTTGTATCATGTGTATTTGTGCTTGTATGTGATCTTTGCATTTATCTTTTAATCTACATATGCTTTTAAATTTCCTTTAAAAGGATTAAAAGACTAGTTTTAATTAATATATTAATTCGCCCCCATCTCAATATCTAGTTTGTTCCAAAAATTGGTATCAAAGCCCAGGGTTCCTTAAGAGAATCTAATTTAACTTAGGTAGATCTTGGAATAGTGAACACAATGGCTAGTCAAGAAGGATCTTCATCAAATAAATAATCTTTCTTTGATAGATATAACTATGAATTCTAGATCATAATAATGTAAGCATATCTATCTTCATTAGGATTTGATGTATTTATGTTAGTGGTAAGTGTATATACAACCCCTGCTATAACTCCTACTGATCAGGCTACCAAGAAGGCATATGAGAGTAATTCTAAGGTAAAGAGTGTTATTCTTTGTGGACTATCAGACTTAAGAGTTTTTCAAAGTGATGTAATGTTAAAATTTTCAAGAAATTTAGAAAAAAAACAAAGAGAATCTATGAAGGATATGACAAGGTAAATCAGGCCAAGCTACAAACTTATAAAGGCAAGTTTGAGAGTCTTAAGATGATAAAAGAGGAAAAGATTGAAAACCAACTCCTTAGGGTAGATGAAATAGTCAATGTAATTAGAGGCCTTAGAGAATAAATGAAAGAGTCAATCATTTTTTAAAAAAATTTAAGATCTTTTCCATCAAGAGAAGATTCTAAAATCTCTTTAATAGAGGAAACAAGAGATCTATATAAACTCATTGTTAATGAGTTACATGGAACCTTTATATTCTATGAGATAAGAATGGGAGAGATAGACAGCTTCAAGAGAGAATTTGCATTTAAAGTAGTGAATCAAAAAGGAAAAAAATTGACATCTAAATCTGAGGAGCCTGATGAAGAGGAAGCTAACTTTGTTAGAAGACTAAAGAGAGGGTCTTGAAAGTATAAAGGTAAGTTACCCTTTAAATGATTTAAATGTGGTAAAGTAGGACATTTTATTTCTAAATTCCCTCATAATAAAAAAGATATCTTAGAGAAATTAAATAGTGTAAAAAAGGTAAAACCCTACTATCCCAATAAGAATAACTTATTCAAGAACAAGAAATGTCTATACACAAAAGAAGATAGTGACTCAATGGAAGAAAATGATAGTTCAAATGATGATCACGACTATGATTTTATGGCTAAGGGAAATTGATCCCTATTCATGATAATAGGATTAACCTATATAAATATAGATCAAGATGAATTTGAATACTTAGATGAAGAAGAAGTGGATCTAGAATGTGAGCTCATATGTGCTCTAGATGAGATTGACAAGCTGAGAAAAGAGAACTCAAAATAAAGGAATCTTGAATAAAATTAAATTAATAAAATATATAAAATTATTAACAAATTTGATCAAATGGTAATTATCCTAAAGACACAAGTTGGAGAGGCTAAAATAATAGAAGATGTAGTCAAAATGGAACTATAATCTAAATCTGATGAACGTGTGAAACTTGAGGTAGAGAGTGGCTTTGAGAAAAGAATTTTAAATATCCAAAGGTAAAATAAATAAAAGTTTAAAGATGATATGAGGATCAGACATTCTTGATGAACTGATCAACTCTCAAAATCCCTCAAAAGAGATATCATGTCCTAGTTATGGGAAAAGAAAAAGTTCCTCAACTAGTACATCTGGTAACCTATATGAAAACTTTAAAGTAGAAGAAGAATTAGGATAAAAGAAAGAGAAACATTTCAATGATACAAAGTGAAACTCAAACATAGATGATGTGAATAAATTTGAACCTAAAAATAAGATTGAAGAGAGAAATAATACAAAGGTAGTTGATGTTGATGAATACACCAAGGTGAGAAACCTGAAGAAGCCATAGCTTAGAATAATTCTTCATGCTACACAAAGAAATGATATGACTAGGTAATAATCAAATTTTTATGGTTATTTTTATATCTATAATCATTTTGGTTATAAGGCTATTAATTTTAGAGTTGTAACTACAATGAAAATCAATTTTTTAAGCAAAAATTCTTTTACACCGTTTGTAGATACAAATGTAATGTGTTATAAATGTAATAAATTTGGTCACATATCTAAACATTGTATAACTAGATTTGTAAGATCAAAAGTAAAAAATATAAAGAAAGACATGCCTCCTAGTGTGAAAAAGGTTTACAAGTTTTTGAAAAGAAGCTAAATAAGAAACCCAAGGATGTGTGAAGAGTGAAAAATCAATGCATGATTACTTAGACTGCACTCCATGCCAAGGAGCAAAATTTGTGGGTAATAGAAAGTGGCTACTCAAAGCATATGGATGGTGAAACAATAAAGTTCACCAAATTGATCAAATTTAAGGAAGGATGTGTCAGCTTAGGAGACAACACAACATTACATATCAAAGTTAAAGGAACCTTGGACATATATGGTAAACTACCTACACATGATGTCCTTTATGTTTAAATATTGAAGCATAATATACTAAGTGTCAACCAAATGTGTGAAAATGGATATAAAGTAACATTACTCAGAAATTTATAAGCTAAAGATATCTATAAAAATAGTTACAAAATGGGAAAGGACTGAGATTAATATCTATAATCTTTTTGTAGTGAATGGTAATAGTTTCTTAATGGGAAAGATTGATAAGAGTTGGTTGTGGCATATGAAAATGGGTCATGTGAAATTTGATAATCTAGAAAAAGTGAGCTCAAATAAGTGTGTAAGACACATGATCAAGATAACCAAACCTAAAGATACTACTTGAAAGGAATGCCAACTAGACAAGAAAATAAGGGTCATATTTCAAACAAAGGAGTATGCCACTACAAATCCTTTATAATTAGTTCATATTTATCTTTGTGTTCCTACCAAGATAAGAGGATATAAAGGAGAGAGGTAATTTATGTTATTTGTAGATGAATACTCAAGAATGACATGGGTAACCTTTTTGAAGGAAAAATCTTAAGTCTTTGAGAGATTTAATATCTTTAGATCCATGGTTGAAAATGAGATTAGAAGAAAAATTAAATGCTTAAGATCTAACAAAGGTGGTTAATTCACCTCAAATGAATTCATAGAGCATTGTGATAAGCACGTGATGAAAAGGCACTAATATGTATCAAGGACTCCTCAACAAAAAGGAGTTGTTGAGAGAAATAACAAAATAGTTTAGAAAATGGCCAAAATAATGCTAAAGGAGGCCAAGTTACCTGATGGATATTGGAGAGAAGTAGTCCAAATAGTAGTATAGATCTTGGACAGAGTTTAACTAAGGATAAATATTGATAAAAATCCCTATAATTTATGGTATGCAAATCTTACCTATGTTAAGTACTTCAAGGTGTTTGGAAACAAATGTTACATCATAAAAATGGAGGAAAAACTGGGAAGATATGAATCAAGATGTGATGAGGGAATATTTATATGTTATTTCACTCAAATCAAAGCCTATGTATGTTATAATAAGAGGCATAAATTTAAAGGTCAAAGAAGGCATAAAACATGTTGAACCTAACAAGGAAACTAGTAATGAGGAGTTAGATGTTGAAGAAGAATCAAATAGTGAAGAGGTTGAGGAAAAGAATGAAAAAACACCTCCAAGATTTATTCAAAACGATCATCCTAAAGAGAATATAATTAGTAATAATAATGGAGTTTATATAAGGAGAATAACTATAATGAACAAGGAGAAAGGTTTTCTCTAATGTCTAAAATTGATCCTATGAACTATGTTGAAGCCATCAAGGATGAGAATTAGCTAAAAGCTATGGAATAACAATTGAGCCAAATAGAAAATAATAAAACTTGGAAATTATTTCCAAGACCCTCAAACAAGAATGTGATAGGAACAAAATATGTCTATACAAACAAACTCAATGAGGATGGAGTTATTTTAAGAAATAAATCAAGGTTGGTGTGCAAGGGATATGCACAAGTAGAAGGCATAGACTTTGAGGAAACATTTGCTCTAGTTTCTATATTTGAAGCTATAAGAATGTTTCTAGCATGTTCTATTTACAAGAAATTCAAAGTATATCAAATGGCTATAAAGTCTTATTTCTTGAATGGGAACCTAGAAGATGAAGTCTATATTGAACAACTAGAAGGTTTTTAGTTATCAGATGAATAAGATTATGTGTGTAGATTGAAGAAATCACTATATGGTCTAAAATAGGGACATAGAGCATGGTATTCAATATTAGATCAATGACTAAAACAAAGTTTCAATAAAAGATGTGCAGATAGTAATTTTTAATTCAAACTAGAAGGTGAACATATTTTTATTATTGGTATTTATGTAGATGACATCATCTTTGGTGGTAGAAATAAAAAAATTTGCTAATAATTTACTACACAAATGCAAAGTAAATTTGAGATGTCTATGCTAGGAGAAAATTTTCTCTTCCTTGGTTTACAAATAACATAATCTAATGAAAGGATATTCATATCCTAAACCAAGTATGCAAAGGAGATGATCAATAAATTTGGAATGGAACAAAGAAAACTAGTTAGTATTCCCATGATAACTAGATGCAAGTTGAGCAAAGAGGATGAGTCAATTAATTCAAATTAGACTATGAATAGATCAATGATAGGTAGCACACTATACTTAACTGCATCAAGACCATATATCATGCAAGAAGTGTGCATGGTTGCCAGATATCAAGAGTCACATGTCAATTTAGTGAAAAGAATCTTTAGATACATAAAGAGTACAATTGGCTATGACCTACGGTACTATACACATGAAGATTTCACTTTGATAGCATATATAAATGTTGATTGGGAAAGAAGTGTGGATGAAAAAATAAGCAATAGTGGTGTAATTTTTTAATTCAAAACAAACTTATTTCATGTCTAATAAAAAATCAAGAGTCAGTTACTCTTTCTACAGTAGAAGCAGAATATGTAGCAGTAGTGGCATGTTGCACTCAAGTCTTATAGATGAATAAAACACTCAAGGACATCAAGGTTGAGTAAAAGATACACACACACACACACACACACACACACACACACACACACATATATATATATATATATATATAGTTTATGATAATTCAATTGAAATAAATATATCAAAGAATCTAGTGATGCATTTTAAAACCAAGCACATATCAATCAAATATGACTTCTTAAGAGAGAGATTTAAAAATCAAGAGGTCACAATGGAATATGTGCCAACTAGGGACCAGATTGTAGACATATTCACCAAACCTCTTCCCAAGGAATAATTTGAAAATTTAAGATATAAATTAGGAGTGAGGGGTCCTAAACCACATCACTAAATCACTAGTGATAGGGAACGAGTCTAGGGGGAGTCTCATGGAATCTTTATTTATCCTTGAAAGAAGAGAGAAAATTAAACTCATGTATGTTTACTTATACAAATTAATAATGAGTTGAAATTTGTATATTCTTAGACAAACTCATTTATCTAATAAATGGGGAGAACTCCTTGGACAAATAGTGAGGATTCCCTTTTCCATTGATGTCAAAGGGGGATAAAAAGGGAAAATGTTCTTTGTAAAAGTTTGGAGACAAAGTACAAATGATCTCTATAAAAGTTTGGAAGAGCATAACAAGTGTCCAGCATGAGTATTAGGAAAATGTGCCATTGCCTAAGAGGGAGAAAGTTTGGTATGAACAACTTTAGTTCACAATTATTAGAAGCCAATGTAAGAAATGCCAGAGAAGGAGCTAAATTATTAGAAAATCATAATATAAGTTTGAATCAAGACATTTAGTTTGCCATCAACTCTAAAGGGGGATATTTTTGGCAATATGATTGTCATTGATGTCAAAAGGGACACTATGGATGTCATTGATGTCAAAATGATTAGGCAAGATTGATGGAAAGAAGAACATGTTTCATATTTTCTCTATGGAAAGTTCCCATGCTTTTAGAGAGACCATTTATAGATGTTTGAAGTCAAATAGATAAAATATCCATTATGTTTTTTTCATGTACATTCTACAAATATGGTCTTTAGGTTTAGAGGACAACGAATGAGCTCATAATTTATTTATTTATCTCTTGGATTGGATGGGGTTTCTTAGTAAAACCCTAAGGGTATAGCCATGGTGTTAACAATAAAAATTATATTTTAATGTTGACTTGGCGTATCCAAGAATTGGTAACTTAAATCCATAGCATTTTTGTGAAACCAACCCCTTGACCTAGCAATTACCAATTCAAAGTTCTTAATTATTTATAAGTCATAAACCTTATATTATGTCCAAGATCGATCAATGGCCTATGATTCATCATAATTAGATGATCTAATAGAGATAAACAAAGTCAAATTTTCAAAAGTCTTCTTTGAGTGAGCATACAAGTGACAAATGTCACACTCATAGAGTTTGTCAAATAGAGACCCAATGAGCATAATATTGTTAGTGTTAATGTTTGAGCTTGTCAATAAGATCAATGGATCATTATGAATCAAACATTGGAGATCCAATGGAGTATGATGAAATTAAAGTGTCAAAGGTCCCTTAGAGTGAACATGGTAATGATAAGTGTCACAAGTACATGAGTCTATATTATAGAGGACCAATGAGAGTGAGTTTGTCAGATATAAAGATCAAGATTATCAAAAGATCTGATGATGTGTAGGTGATCTTGTAAAGGATATATAATGGAGTGAATGGACACAAATACCATAAAGTGCTTGATGTTTATCAACATAACAAGTTAAATATCGATCAGATTTGATAAGATCAACAGAGTGAAAGTGATCCAAATATATAAGAAGCTGTGAGATGAGGTTAAAGTGTCAAAGTTTTATGACCAAGTCAAGGTAAAGGTCATGCTTCTTTAGAGATTTAATGACACAAAAAAATTTGGATGAGAGAGATCTAACAGAGTGAATGGACTCAGATGGAACAAAGTTATATATGTTTAATATCTTGATAGAGATAAAAAATGTGCATCTTTGGAGATCAAATGGAGAGTGTTAGCCTATTAGAGAATGATAAAATGGATGCATTTTAAAGATGAGACAATTAAAATAGAAACTATCAGATCATGGTACCAAATGAAATATCAACAATCGATATTTAAAGTCATGTCCAAACAAATAGTTAGTTACATGAACATGTAATAACTTACGTATAAGCCATGAATCTCAACACAGATAATGAGATTGATTGATCTAATTGATAAAATCTTTGTTAAAGAGTCTATGAATTAAAAATTGAGTTTAATAGAAGCTATAGATAATAAAAGAGACTTAAAATTATAGTGTGATACATGGAATCTATTGCAAATGCAACTAGTGGGCCAACATAATTGAGATGTGGGAAATTACAGTTCAAGTCAAAATGAACTAAAGTCAAAAATTAGCATGATTTGTTATATCCCAAGTGTGAACATAGAGAGAAGTAAACCCTAGATCCCATTTTTATATCTATGATATATAGGACAAAAATAAAAGTTGCTAAACAATTGCATTTACTATTTTTCCAAATTGATTTTAAAGTAGAGTTGTTGGTGAATCCAATGGAGTGTGTGAAACAAATAAATATCTAGACACATGAATAGAAAGAAATAGAGAGGAGAAGAGAATAAAAAGGCACAAAAATAATGTGTAGAGTTGATCAATTGTAGATTAGACCTATAATAAAGAATAGATATCTAGATTCATGTATGAATCTAATTTGTAAGTTAGAGTTACAGCTCCATTAAATTTTTTGATAAGTTGGTGTCATTAGATAAGTTGAGTGGGTTGTCATATTAGGGAGTGGGTGATTTATTAGAGTTGGTGCTCTTAAACTAGGGGATTGTTGTCTCATTAGGATTGGTGTCCTTAAATTTAATTAGTGAGGTTTGCCAATGAGGTTTTGACTATGAGGCTAGATTAGAATAGCATATTCTAACATATATTATCACCATGGTTTTTTCCTTTGGGGTTTCCATGTACAAATATTGTGTCATGTGCATTTGTAATTGGATGTGATCTCTGTATTTATCTTGAAATCTACATATTCTTTTTATTTTTTTAAATGATTGGAAGATTAGTTTTAATTTATATACTAATTCACCCCCTTCTTAGTATCTAGTTGAGTTCCAATAATATGGAGGTAAGAGAGTAATAGTATAACCAAGGGTCATCTAAGAGGTTTACTTTATTACAATTTCCTATAGTCTAGTTGTGAGCTTTAGGGGTCATAAGTTTTTTGTAGTTAAGGAGGGCCTTACAAAATGCTAAGCCAATATCATGGACTTCTTCAAATAGGAAACTATCTCCTTCCTTGGACTCTAGGTACTTGTATTTTATGATCCTAGTCTATTGATTTCATTTATTACAAATTTGACACCTTGCTTAACTAAGAGAGATTGATTTATCTACTTTACCCTCATTAGTCCTAGGAATTCTCTTTCATTAGGGACACAAGCCTTGTCTAAAGAGATAAGTGATAATTTGAATTTTTATTATGCACCCTTCCATAGAATGTTTTTTGGATTTGTTTCAATTGATTAATAATTTCTATTGAGATAGAAAAGAATGACATGAAGTATACCAAGATACTCTAAATTGAACTATTGAGGAGATAAAAATTGCCTATCTGAGAATGTAATTTATCTTTCCATCCTACCATTTTTTTCCATATTTTATCAATAAATGGGTTTGAATACTCAGTTTTAAGTTTTCCACTAAATAGGGGTAACCCTAGGTATGCAGATGGAAGTTCCTTATTAAGAAGCCCATAATATTAGGTATATTAGTTTTAATACTTTTGAGAGTGTTGATAAATAAAAGGGTATTCCTTTGGAAATTCACACATTGTCTAAAAATATCTTGATGGATTTCTCTAAAAATATGTAGTTCTACCACTGATGACTCACCCAACATCATAATATCATCAATAAATTATTGATACATAATAGGGGTGGTGTTAGTGTATACTTTGGTTACCTTTATCACACCTGTAGACCTATATTTTCTATGATTATGTTCAAATTTTATACCATCATTACAAAGATATATGTAGATAATGGGTCTCATTAGTGCAAACCTCTCCATACTAAAAATAATCCTTTTGGAACACCATTGATGATGATAGTTAACATAGGTGTTGAAATGTTGGTCAGAATCAAACCTCTAACTATTTGACTAAAACTAAACATTTCAATAACCTTATCAAGGAAATCCTAGGAGACCTTGGCATAATCTTTGTTCATGTTAAACTAAAGGAAAATTCATTGTCTAGGTGAATTAATCACTGAGTGGATAACCTCATGGTTGATTATGATTCCATTAATGATTTGTCTTAAAAAAAAAATGTGACATGTTCATAAATTATAATTTCAAGGCTAATGATTTAATACATATCTTGTAGAATGTGGAACAAAGTTTGATTGGTCTACAATTATTTAATTGGTTTTCTCCCTTTTTTGGGGATTAAAAAAAAATGTATGGTTGAATTCCTTTATAATGGTGCATAATTGGAAGAATTTAGAAATAAATATATTTAATTATTGCTAGATACTATCCTAATATTATTTTAAAAAGAGGGGGAAATCCATCTAGTCTTGGGGCTTTATCCCCCTACATAAATAAGTTAATTGTTTAGACCTCCTTAAGGGAAGGAGGTTTGATAATGTTGGTATTGTCAACCTGATTATCGACACTCATTAACAGATTCAATACCTAATATTTTAGATCCAAATCATGGGGAAGAGTAGGATAATATGTCCCTGAAGTATTTAATAACATGAATCTCCATTTATTTTTATTATTTTCAAACCAAACCATCCTCCTTCAAGATTTCTTGAATTTTATTTGACTTACAGTTGATGGAGGCTGATTGGTAAAAATACTTAGTATTACTATCTCATTCATTTAGCTAAATAAATATCAATTTTTTTATATAAATTTTCTTCTTTATCTTCTATATTGTGAAAAATTATGAGTAGCTCATTTTATTTTTATTGAAGGTAAATGTTAGATCTTAAAATTTTAATATATTCCATAATATTTCTTATTTCTTTCTCAATTTTATCATTCTAACTGAAAATGTTCCCAAACACATCTTTATTGTAAACTTTTATTTTTATTTAACATGCTTTAGTTTCATGGCTAGGATGTACATGTCTAATCTTGTGACCAATTCTTTCCATAATTTCTTATTTGAGTTAATAGGCTGGGGTTTAAGGTCCACATTTTTTCAAATCAAAAGGGGATGTTCTTAATTTTCATCATTTTAATACTAAGAATAGAAATGGGTTATGATTAGACCCAATCCTTAGAAGGGAAGTAAGATTATTTTTGTATTGAATGTACTAGTTCATTGAGATAAAAATCTATCCAATTTGACTTGGGTCAAATTTTCTCATAATCTTTTATATTACCAAGTGTATGGGTTTTCTTTTATCTCCAAATACATTAGCCTAGATTATGGAATGAGTTAATTTAGGTCCATCATATTATCATTAATATTTGAATTCCCCCTTTCTTTTCCATGGTAGTAAGATTAAAATCAAAATCTCTTGAAACTATCCATTTCCAATCCTCATTATTTTTCCAAAACTCTTCTCGTTCACTCTGTAAATCTTTCTTTTCATAGATACAATTAGGAAAATACATATTGTAGAGTATTTACTCCAAGTTATAGTTGACCTCCTTGAAGGGAACATCTAAGTGGTTTTTATTTTTATTTAAGACCATTCCCTCAATGAAAAGAGGGTCCAAAAAATAACCGTCTCCTTCATTCATCATAAATTTTAGTAGTGAATATTTGTTAATTCACAAATATTCCAATTTTTATATTTTGCGTTTGGAAAAATTTTAGTGTAAAAAAATGGGTTTGGATCACCAAAAATTTAAGAATTTATATTAGTTTTGGGGTCATCTCACCAACCATTTATATAATTATCTTATATTACCCTTTAATTTACCACATATATATACCCTTGGCCCCTGATATCAAACGAGGTAACTAGTAGAACCCAAACTAAGGAACCAAATGATGATATCAACTAGTGAACACCAATAATGTTGATTATAGGAGCTAACCAATAATGCCTAATGATAATAACTTTGATATTTCTAAACATAAATTTCAATTTGTAGTGGAAAATGGTAGAATAAATGATAGTGCCAAATGGAACTACAAGAACATTCACCAGAGTTAAGGGCATGAGAAGAAGAATGGAAAACAAAAAAAAATCAAGGAGTGAATTCCCAATCCCTACTAGTACACGGTGAAAAATAATAATGAAAGCAAGGTTGAAACCTTGAAAGGTATAAAAATATTAAATACACCTCACCTATTGAAGGATAGCAAAATAACTTTTAGTGGAATTAGGTATAACAAACAAAACATTGCATGTACATTTTTTCATTTGCCTTGCTATCTTGTATAAAAAATAAGTTCACATTTTGTTAAAGGAGAGCTTTCTGAATATGAAGAGAAATCAAGTTTACAAGGGATTTATAAGGGGAATTTAGATTCCATGTGTTAAGAGTTAGAAAAAATGATGGTGTCTTTTACAAGTATTGCCTTTATTTTAAAAACAAGCTGATACAAAAAAGATTAAATTAGGAACTGGCAAAGTTACCTCTAGTAATCATGTTATGTATCCATTGGATAACACAAGAATTCATCTATAATCATATGAGATAGATCAAAAATGGTCAAGAATGTTTATTGTGAAGATGTGGGGCATGATTTAGATGATAGGGATAATAAACAATACAAGATGGAAATTGAACAATAGTCAGTCAATAAAAAAGATGAAGCCCTTGGTTACATAAAGATTAAACTATTGCATGAAATTTAGGATTAAAGACCATCATATAGAGATCCAAACCAAGATGAGGAATTCAGAGAGAACTCTTAGTATGTGGCAATACTTAGTTAATGGATATTTACATTGATGTGTCAATCATCACAAATGATCTTGGGAGAAAATTTTATATGGGAAATCAATCTCATACTCACAAATTTAATACCAAATGCACTAGTGTTGTGGAAATAATCAAGTTAACAAATTCATTATATAATATTAGATGTATATAGTCTACAATGGATTTGTTGACTTAAGGCTTGCTAAAACACTAGTGTATTTGGTATTAAAATTTTGAGGATGAGATAAATTTATTATATAAAATACGATCCAATATCATTTTTGATGATTTATGCATCAATGTAAATATGCATTGATTGAATATTACCATGTATTGAGAATTATCTCTCAATTCCTCATCTTAGTTTTACTCTCTATATGGTAGTTGCTAATCTTGAATTCCATGTAACAATTCAATCTTTATGTCACCAAGGGTTTCATATTTTTATTGACTAATCATTATTCAATTGACATCTCTTTTTTTTTGTTATCACTATCATCTAAATCATTCCCCACATCTTCACAATATACATTCTTCACCATTTTTTTATCTATCTCATATGATTATGGATGAATTTTAAAGTTATCCAATGGATCCATTACATTGATTACCAAAGGCATATTGACTAGTTTTTTATTTAGTCTTTTTCCTATCATATTGTTTGAAAGCATGACAATAATTTCAGAAGTAGCACCATCATTTTTGCTAACTCTTGACACATGGAATCTAAATTTCACTTATAAAACCCTTGTAAATTTTATTTTATTCATATTTAAAAATCTCTCCTTTAATAATGTGAACTTATTATTTATCCAAGATATATCCAAAAAAATCTATAGTATGGCATCAAGATTCAAAACTTCATTTTATAATCCAATTGTTGTACCATATACACATTTGGTAATGGCTCTTGTATGATCTTTAAAATGTATAGGTTTGGTAGGTTCTTCAAAACATATTTTATAACCATGGCTAATTGATTTGGGTGGGGCCAAAGGGGGATGAGAAATATAATGTGACAAATGTTTAAAATGAGGGTTGACGGTGTATTTATAGGACTATGAAGGTGATTGGGAAATCGAACAGCAGATTGGATGCACTAGTAAGTTGGTATCTTGGTTTGACTTCACCATTAAACATAGCTATCTAGTATAACCATTCCATGGATCTATTTCATGAAAACATTTGGTGAAACCATTTATCATAGTCATTCAACAAAACTATTTTTTGGATTCATTTGGTGTAGATGAAAGATTGTATGAAAAAAAATTAAACTATATATTTTCAATCATTCAAAATCAACATAGATTCACCATCATCCATGGATGCTTCACTAAGTTGTGATTCAAATTTCCTAAGATTTTGAAAATATTTATAATAATTTATCCATTATGGCCTCTTAAAATTAACCTTGCCTCCATTGATCCTCTTGAACTACTACCTATGCTTCTTCCTTTATTCCACACATTTTCATCATTTTTTAAAATTTTATCTTCTGATGTATTCATTTCTTGAAGAATAAAAATTTTAGGTTTATGTTTTAAGATTATATTCCTTAAAAACCTTTGTTTCCTATGGTTATTCAACCCACTGATATTCCATGATATGATATTCATTTTTTGGCATTGGGAAAGAGATTGAGGTTCCTTTGAGCTCTCTTCACCACTTATTTTTTTATTTATTATTGCCTTGATTTTAAGTTAGGTTGTCTACTAGGAGTTTTTTGTTCTCCCACCTCTTGTTTCTTCTTGCCCTTTATTTTAGTAATTTATGTCCATTATCCTTATTCATTACCTTTGTTGTCTTCATGTATATTGGAAGAAAATACTGACCTTGACCCAATGAAGTATGTTCTACCATAATTTATACTTGTGGGAAGAAAGGCTACCTAAACTCTCATTAAGTGAGGGGGATCTCAATTTCAAATGCAACATCAACGAATATTTCCATCAAGATTTTTGGAGCAAAGGGGTCAAGGGGGACCTCCCTCTGACATCCTAGTAATTTTTAAGAGAGTGGAAATTATTATTGAGAAGTTTGAACTCCTAAGTAAAATTATTTCCCTTGTAATTCTAAACATTTATATTCATGCTTCCATACATTCTTCATAACCCATCCCATCCCTTATGTAGTCTTAAAATGAAGATTTATTAACCTTATTATAATTATATAAGGTGGTGTCTTTATTCAATAATTCTAATGTCTTCAAGGTTAGTATATTGGGTCATAGGAGTATGTCATGATGTGTCAATATGATGTATAATTTATCAAGTCAAGTCCTTTCACTTGGTCACTTGGTCTAAAGGTTGTTAAACCCGGTTGAAGAGATTAAGGTATTTTAGAAAAGTTTAAGGTTTTTAGAGAAACTTAGGTTCTAATTGGGACCAAAAGAATCCTTCTCAAGGTAATTTTCTTACATGTACCATAAAATTATATGGTTAATAAGTCATTTGAATTAATATAATGTATTTTATTGATAGATTCTCTCTACATGAGGCCATCTAATATATACTAGATTTATTTACACTCAAAGATGATTTTAAGGGATTTAAATCCATTTATAAGATGGTAGAGATGGAATACACATAAAATTTCACTTTCCAAGGCTTTAAAATGAATTTGAAATTTACTAATGGAAAAATTAAGTCATAGTAATGGTTTACATGTCAAAACACTTCAACTTTTGCTCTAAAAAGGTAGTTTTAAGAATTTGTATGGACTTGGGGTATTCACTTGTAGGTGAAAATGACTTAAAATTATATGTTGGTATTATACAATTCATATCCATTATTTTAAATCTTTCACAACCCCTAATATTTCAAAACATGCTTTATTTTCTCCATCACTCTCCTTGTAGGCTCATAAAGGCTATTTTCATGTGATTGGTATGGCCAGGTCACACAAAGAGTTAGAAGATAAGACTTTTTAAAAAGAATGGTATATTATTAATATTAAAATTTTTGTCATTTTTAATCAAATCCATTCCCTCTCATTTATGAATAATTGTTAAGAAGGTACAGTAGTCTAAAACTGCTAGTTAACCCAATAAGCTCACTATTTCTCCTCAAAATGGTAATTTAAAGATGAATGAATTTATGAGATAAATTATAAAGTATGTAATAAAATTTATACAATTTGATTTATGGTTATCCAAACCTTAATTGGAATTTGTGGGCTCAATAAGATAATAAATCTCCAAATTGGCACAATTTGTAGGATTTGCACTTAAGGTTGAAAGTTTTTACACATAGTTCAATGCATCTAATTTTTTTTTAATGTGTTTCACCATAATAATAGTAAATTAAATTACCTATAACCATATTTACACTCCATAATAACCTCTATAAGTGACATTCTAGTATTCATCCCATGGAATGTGTTAGGAGGTCTATCTGCATAATAATGAGTTTAGGAGGTCTTGTTTTGCCTTGTTATAAAGTGTATAATATTCCTAACCTCATAAAATAGGTAAATAGGTAGTTAAATGTGATTTAAAAGTTTTATAAGGTTAATATATACATTATAAAAGGATTATTACATTAATATTCAGACTTACAGGTCTACCTAAAAACATAGGTCTCTTTGGCACATGTGAAAACTAAACGCAATAACTCTTTTTTTGATATTATAGTAAAATAGTATAATGAAATATGGAAAATTAAGGAAAAAAATTAAAATTTGTGCAATATTCAAGTGAAAACTAGTTTTTTTCTCAAAGATACAAGGTCAATGTCATTATAGGTTATGGATTATATACATACATTCCTCTACACAAAGATGAAAGGAGGAAGTTCCAAATATGTATTGTGAGGGTTGTATGAATTCTATAACTTCATGAAATATATTAATTATCAGTTGAGGCTCATTATTAATAATAACATGGCTTTATAATGAATTATTAATAAGGATGAAATGAAGAAAATGTAGACTAATAGGTCTCCTTATACATAACATAAAAAAACCTTGTATGAAAATGAAGTAGAAGGGATAAATAAATGAGCAAGGAATAATTTTCAAACACCATGGAGATTATTTAGATTATTAATAAGGAAATTATTTCATTTAAATGTTTTTTCTTCAAACTTAACACTATCATGAAGACTAAAGAGACCTAAATGGTAACAATTAGGGCTACTTAAGAATTCAGTTAGCTCTCAAGTTTGAAGAAGAATGCACAATAGTTGTGTGGAAGTTTGATTCATATGGGTAAATATGTTGATAGAATCATTTTAGAACTAATAAAATCTCAATAAACATTATAAAGTGTTATGAAGTAATTATACCCTATGCCTATAGTCACATAGCTATTAACTAACATTAAGGCATGTATGGTCTTGATAATTAGGGTGTTTATTTGGTTTGGAGGTCTTGAAAGGTCTATAAATAAATTAAAGGATGTAACTCAAATTATAACAATGGTCATATCACTAAAATTTACATATAAAATTGTGGTAATGGTATAGATAGTTAGTAATGAGAATGATAGATGTTGGAAGTGTATTTTATAGCAAACCAATGACAATAAAGTTGATGAAATGCATTGGAATTTATAAGGATATTTAGAACAAGCTATAAAACAAGGAGTAATATAATTTAGAGGATTATAAAATGGATAAAATAAGGTATGTGACCTTAACAAAACACCTAAAATCAATACAAATACATCTAATGAGTCATATAGGCCTATGTAAGCACATGAAGAGTAGGTATATTGTATGAATTAGGTTATAGGTTTTAGATAGATAAAGTAGGAAACTAGATTAAGTCTTTAAGATATTATAAAGTGACATAAATAAGAATCATATCTTCAACTTATTATCAAATCAATCTAATTAACTAAGTTAGGCTTGTTATGAGGATAATGACATGGATATCATGAGGTTTGAAGAGTGATTATTCAATGTATTAAGAAACTAATACGTAGTAATATTTATAAGAAGATTCTAGTTTATGATATATCTATTCAAAACATTACTTGACTAATAAACCAACTCATAGATGCTCAAATAGAAAGATTACATCCAAGAGATATATTTAGACAAAATAGGCCTATATTTAGACTTATGATATGATTGATTGAAGGTAAGATTAAATATTGAAACCTTGAGAAGGAGACTAATACTTAAAGGAAACATCTCATGAAATTTTTGAAGGAGTCTCCAATAGGGAAGTAAAAGATAGAACCATACCCTGGAGTCCTATAGGTAGATTGTCAGAACTAAATGTATTGAAGCCTATGTGTGTGATTGATGAATAAATATTGTAGAATATAATTAAATGAATTATCTCTCCAAATTTATTCAAATATAATTTCAATATTATTAATGTATATTGAAGAGGTTCAATATCAAAATTGTGGAGTAGGTCTTAATAAACATACATAGACTTTTATGTCCTCTTGAAGGAAAGATCTCTTTTTTATATAACCTGAAGAATAATGAATAAATTAAGGTATGTAAAATTATAATAACATCATGGATATAAACATCCAATACATATTTTGACCACTAAGGTGTTAAAATACCTGTTGAAGAACATCATTTCAAAATTACAATCAAGAAGGGTCTAGTATGCACCAACAACTAAGGGCAGTCTTGGATAATAAGGGAAAAAGGGTGATAAATTTGTTTTTCATTTATAATATAAAGTTTTTATAGGAGTTTTAGGAAACTAAAAAAATAATAATAAGATGATTCACTTCCTTTGTAAAGCTAGAGTGGTCAAAACAAGACCATTAGGGTCAGAATGACCAACTTGCTCATAAACCCTCAATCATAATCAATAATGGTGTAGAGGGTCTTGAAGGAAAAAATAAAAATTATAATTTTATAATGTAATACCTTCCTAATCATTATAACTTAGTGTTAAAATAAAAAAAAATTAATTTTAGGCATCTCTCTCTCTCTCTCTCTCTCTCTCTCTCTCTCTCTCTCTCTCTCTCTCTCTCTCTCTCTCTCTCTCTCTCTCTCTCTCTCTCTCTCTCTCTCTCTTTTCTCTCTCTCAACCTCACAGAATATGTAGTTTTCCAGTTGAAGATCACCTTATAATGCTTAGATATCTCATGAAAATATGGATGATAATTAAATACCATGTGTGATGTTAGGGTGTTATACTTAATAAAAATTATTGGCATAATTTTTTGGTTTAACCCCCTACGCTTTACTAACCATCATTAAAATGGTAAATTATTTAAACCCTTGATAAACCCTTCTAAAAGACCCAATTAAGGACATTGATTATTTAAGTGAAAAAAATGGAATCCTCTTACACAAAAACAAATTTTATTTCCTCTAAAAGTATTTTTATCATCAGGATAGGGCAATTGGTGGTACATTGGTAGTTATAGGTGTATGTAATAGGCTAAAAACATGGTTATAAGTGTTTTATTGAAGGAAGAAGTTATGAAATCGATTCAAAACCATGGTAAAAGGTAAATAAATATTTTATAAAGTTTAATAAACCTTAAAATTTCCTCTTTAAGTCTTATAAAATGTCATATTATCTCTCCAAGTTCGTAACATGGTCAAATGTGAAGAAAACTCAATTTTGCATGCAAAAAATACCTATATGCAGGCCTATAAAGTTATTTAAATGGAATATAATTAATATATTGAGTTGATAAAGGTATTTAAAACCTAAAAAAACCTATTTAAATAATCAAACATGAAAAATACATGAAAAACACTACATATACCTCTCAAGCCTATAAAACACCTAGACTAGGTTTTTTGGCCATTTCATGGTTCACCCATCCGTATAGGGTATTAGGAGATATATATTGACATATAGAATGTTATTTTAATGGGGATATTTTATAAATAATTTCTTGGAAGTTTCACATTTTTGGGAGGTATTTTTGGCAAAAACTCATTTTCTAGGCAAGGATACCAAATTGAGGCCTAATTAGGGAGAAAAATGGCTAAAAATTGTAATTAAACTCATAGTTAGGTCTTGAAACTTGGAATGGATATATAAAAGGATATTAGGTAATAAAATATGTCATAATTTATCTATTAAAATATGTATATTATTATTCACAAAGAGGTTTACCTATTTTGATTGCTACAAGGAATGAGGCCAAATAAGACCTTTTGGAGAAAAAACACATATTTTGAACTATTTGATGTCTCCAAGTGTCCTTTTTAAGGTATGATATGATTTTTATAATCCATCCATGAAGTAAAATTACTTTATTATTAGCAAAATCAAGTTTTCTCACCTTCTATACCATATTGCAAGAGGAGGAGTTCAAGTGATCAAACAAGCAAGTCTATACATAGGAGTTATTCAACATGATTTTCAAGGTTTATTTTCACCTTATACGACATTTAGAGAGAAATAAAAATTCAATATATTTGTTTCAATAAACATTCAAATTATTTAGAGAGACTTCAACTATCTTAGGATACATTTCATCTCTCATACGCCAAGTCAAAGAAATAAAGTCAAAGAGGCTTCAACAACCTTCCAACAGCCCATGTAAGGTGGAGAGACCACATAAATGGATGATGATACATATTAAATGGATTAATTGATGAAAAATTAAAGACCTATTTTCATCGAATAAGACTTATTCATCAAACAACCAAGTCTATACATAGGGGTTATTAAACATGATTTTCAAGGTTTATTTTCACCTTCTATGACATTTAGAGAGAAATAACAAGTCAAGATATTTATTTCAATAAAAACTCAAATTATTTAAATACTCTTCAACTATCCTAGGATACATTTCCTCTCTCATATGACAAATCAAAGAGATAAAGTCAAAGAGGCTTCAAAATCCTTCCAACAACCCAAGTAAGGTAGAGAGACATCATAAATGGATTAAGATAAGTATTTAATGGATGAATTGATGAAGAATTAAAGACCTATTTTCATGGAATAATACTTATTCATTAATGAGTAATGAAATCAAGGATATATGGAATGTGAGCAAAAATATGTGCACTTTAATGGGTCAAACAAGACCACTCAATGCTCAAGACTTATTCAAGCCTTCCAAAAATAAGATAAGTCTAACCAAGGTAAATTTTAGTATCTATTATTTTTTAATTCATGTTTTATTTTTTTAATATATTTGTATTTGGTTATTTTAGTGAGTGATGAACAATGTGGATTCACATAAATTATATGAGTGTAAGTTAGTTTTCTAGTTTAGCTTGCCTACTATTTGAAATAAATCTCAAACATATGAATATAATTATCCACTCTATCAAAATTAAAAATGATCTTATTCACAATTATATGTAATATATAATCATTTTATGACTGAATTTCAAAGCATATCGGCATAAATACCATATGTCTATGAGTTCTCCATATATTCACACATCAACATACCTATTATGTTGTGGAGCCTATTTATAAATTACAATGTACTATACACTCTATATGTATTCTCACCAAGGTTTAGAGAGATTGTTGTGTTGTGTATCCTATTTCTATATTACAATGTATTTCAAATATTGTACATTTAAAATATACTGTACACTCTATATGTAAATTAAAATTTTTCTAGACCCCTTTTAATGGGAAACAATTTTGGGTTGATTTTGCCCATGGTTTTGGTACCCATTATTTTGTGATACCACTTTGTTGATGTATTATTTATTGATGGATATTTTTGCAGGTAATAAATACATCATGAGAACTAGGGTTTGAGAAGGAAGTATAGAGTGTGTGAATTTAGGTAAAAATTTAGGAGGGGTTTGTTAAGCACAACTCCAAACAATATTTATGCATTATAATTATGAGAAGACTGATCTGAGAGTGGTTTATACTCTCGTGACTTGTAATAAAATATAAACAAAAATTTCTTGGTGTATGTAGCCCACATTAGGTGAACCATGTTAAATTTGGTATTTTTATTTTGCATGTTTATTTCTATTATTTATACATCTATATTTATATTTATTATTATTATGATTCTATGAAATTGTTCTACATCTATTTTTTTATTTATTCCCAAAAACTGGTATCAAAGCTTCAGGTTGTATTCGCTAAAGTGTTGAATCACAAGAATGGTTATTAGTTCAAGTGGGAGCTATGGATAATGATAATAGATCAAAGGTTTTAAAGTTCAACAGATAAAACTTTGGTCTATGGAATATGTAGATGGATGATTATCTCTATCAAAATTACCTTCATGCTCCACTGGGAGGAAAAGTAAAGAAACCAGTGAGGATGAGGCTTGGGATGTACTTAATAGGAAAACACTTGGGGCCATCAAGTTATGTCTTGCATCTTTGGTTGCATTTAATATATTATAGGAAAAGACCATAAAAGGTCTCATGAATGCATTAGGGAAGTTATATGAGAAACCCTCTGCTTCTAATAAAATATTTTTAATGAAAAAGTTATTTAATATGAAGATGTCTTAAAATGGTTCAGTTGTTGATCATCTAAATGAGTTTAATATGGTTGTGAGTATGTTGAATTATATAAAAAATTATTTTAATGATGAATTTATGGATTTAATTATTTTGTGTTCGTTACCAAAGAGTTGGAATATCTTATTAATGGCTACGAGCAAATTAGTCTCTAATAATTCCATGTTGAAGTTTGAGGATATCATAGGCGTAATCTTTAGTGAGGAAATGTGTAGGAAAATCTCTAGGGATACTTCAAATTTATGTGATACTTTGGTGGTAGAGAGTAGAAGGAGACAAAAGTTTAGAGGAAAAGGAAAGCATAGAAAATCAAATGGTCTTGGAAGGTCAAAATTAAGGGGCAAGATGGTATGTTGGCACTATGAAAAAACTGTGCATGTGAAGAAGGATTGTTAGTCTCTTCAAAACAAATACAAAAATCAGGAAGATACCAAGGAGGTGAATGTGGCAATAGGTATTGTTTGTTAAGATGCATTAATTCTCTCGATTATCGATATTTCTAGATCTTGGGTTTTAGATCCAGGGTCTTCTTTTCATGCTACACCATATAGGCATTATTTTATTGATTATGTTCAAGGGGATTTTGGACATGTTTACCTTGGTGATGATGAGCCTTGTAGCATAGTAGGAAAAGGAAGTGTTTAGATTAATATGTAGAATGGGAACACTTGGCTACTAAAAGATGTCAGGAATGTGCCTAAGTTGAGATGGAATTTGGTATTTGTAGGATAGCTAGGTAGTGAAGGTTATATAGTGACATTTATAGTAGATTCTTGGAAGGTGACCAAGGGTACTCTTGTGGTAGTAAGAGGTAAGAAATTTAGTACCCTATATTTTTCAAGTAGTGTTTATAATTTTAATTTATTTTCTTCAGATGCAGATGTAACTTTGTGTCATAATATGTTTGATCACATGAGCCAAAAGGGTATGAAATTTTTGAAGGATCGATTGCCTAGATTAAAAGGATATTATTTATATTTATGTGAATATTTTGTGCATAGAAAATATAAAAGGGTAAAGTTTCTCAAGGTTGGACCTATGAGGAAGGAGAATAAGTTAGAGCTAGTTCATTCAGATGTATGGGGGTCAACTTAGGTATCTTTTATTGGTGGTTCATCTTATTATGTCACTTTTATTAATGATGCAACTAGGTAATATTAGGTGTATATAATAAGGAGAAAATATAATGTTTTTAATATATTTAAAAGATGGAAAGCCTTGTTTGAGAATGAAATAGGTCTCAAGTTAAAATTTATTAGGTAAGATAATGGTGGGGAGTATTACAGTAATGCATTTTTTGATTACTATTCAAGAAATGAAATTCATAGATAAAGGATGTTCCAATAACTCCACAATATAATGGAGTGTTAGAAAGGATGAATAGGACTATCATGGAGCATGGTAGGAGAATGAGGTTATATGCAGATCTACCTCTTTAATTTCAGGTATAAGAAGTAATCACAGCTATGTATTTGATAAATAAAGGTCCTTCATCTAGTTTGGATGGAGGAATACCTGAGGAATCTTGGTTTGGTAAGAATATTAATTATTCATTTCTTAAAATATATAGCTATGAAGCCTTTATTCATATTAATAAGGATGATAGGACCAAGTTAGAGGCTAAGTTTAAAAATTTCACCTATATTGGTTATGCTAAGGATGAAATTATTTTTTGGGTTTGGAGTCTTAAGGATAAGAGAATATTTAGGTCTAGGGATGTTGTATTTAATGAAAAGACCTTGTATAAACAATAGTTTCAAGATCAGAAAGAGGATTCTAGAAAAGAGTACATAGTACTAGACTACATTTTAGATGTTAAAGTATTCAAGAAACTAGTTTAGGAACCTATTCCACAAGAACCCCAAAATCCTATGGTGAGAAGGTCTTTTAGGGTAATAAAGGAACTTGAACATTTTTATCCATCTCTTAATTATTTATTACTCACTAGCAATGGAGAGCTAGAGTTATTTGAAGAAGCAATGTAGGTAAATGTTAGGAAGAAGTGGGAGCAAGATATGGATGAGGAACATCAATCTCTCATGGGAAATCAAACTTGGGATTTGGTAAACCCACTTGAATGTAAGAGAGAATTGTATAAAAAGTGGGTGTACAAAGTTAAAGAAGATGATGGAGACAAGAAGAGGTATACGGCCTGATTGGTGGTAAAGGGGTTTATACAAAAGAAAGGAATTGATTTCGATCATATTTTTTTCCTAGTGGTAAAGATGACTTCTATTAGGACTATTTTTGGGATCGTGGAAAAAAAAGACATGAAATTAAAGTAGCTAGATGTCAAGGATTCATTCCTTCATGGTGATTTCGAGGAGGAATTATATATGGAGCAGCCATAGGGATATGAGGTCATAGGGAAGAAGAACATGGTGTACAAATTGAAGAAGAGATTGTATGGCCTAAAACAAGCTCCATGATAGCAGTGCATGAAATTTGATAGATTTATGATGGAACAGGGATACTCCAAATTTCATTCAGACCATTGTGTATATATAAAGAACTTTGATGATGGTGATTACATTATCTTTTGTTTGTATATGGATGACATGTTGGTTGTAAGTAAGAACATGTAGGAAATAAAGGTACTCAAGGAAAAACTTAGTAATTCCTTTGATATGAAGGATTTGGGAGTAGTAAAACAAATATTTGGTATGAGAATAACTCATGATAAGAAGTAATGAAATCTAAATTTATTTCAGGAAGAGTACATATAAAAAGTCTTGCAGAGGTTTAGTATTTAGGATACTAAACCAGTTGGGACTCCTTTGGTAGGTAATTTAAAAGTTATCAATAGATTAGTGTCTTAAGATAGAGTAGAAGAGAGTCTAGATGCCACATGTGCCTTACTCATCAGCGATTGGTAGCTTGATGTATGCCATGGTGTGCATGAAGATAGATATTTTTGATGTAGTCAAATTAGTAAGAAGGTACATGAGTGATCCAAGTAGAGAACACTAGAAGGTAGTGAAGTGGATCCTTTAGTATTTAATAGGGGGCCATGGGGATAGTTCTAAGCTATGGTGGATTGGACACCACTTTATGTGGTTATGTAGATTTAGGACACGGCTATAGATTTAGATAATAAGAGGAGTATAAGAAGATATGTATTTACTATAGGTGACATGAGTTGGATTTCACAACAACACAAACTTGTGGCTTTTGTCAACCATAGAGGCTAAGTATGTTATTTCCACATAGGCAAGAAAATAAATGATTTAGTTGAAATTTTTTCTTAAAGTGTTGGGGCATAAGCAAGAGCAAGGGAAGCTATATAGTGATAGTTAGACTGCTATATATATATAACAAAAAAACTCCACTTTCCACTCTATGATGAAGAATATATAGTTGAGGTACCATTTCATCAAGATAGATTTAGAGGAAGAGAAGTTGAATCTGGAGAAGATTCATATAATTCAAAATCCTATAGACATGGATGACCAAGGCGATCACAAGGGAGAAATTTAAGCTATGTTCAGTTTGAATCGCTTTCATATATGATAGTGAAGGGGTGAAAAGCCTGCTAAGAGGAAATTAGTCTCCAAGTAGGAGATTATTGTGTTGTGGAGCCTATTTATAAATTATAATTTATTTCAAATACTATAAATTTAAAATTTACTGTACACTCTATATGTACATTTAAAATTTTCTAGACCCCTTTTAATGGGAAACTATTTTG
>JARHVA010003680.1:1790000-1881437 GCA_037957365.1 Torreya grandis | reverse complement strand
CTCATCATAGTTAGATGTATAATGAGAGAGTAATTTACAACCTCTAATAATCATCTTGGTCAAACTGGTCCATCATATTAGCTTTCCAATTCCATTTCTCTAAATTGGTCACTAATAAGGGGTAACAAAGGTTTTAGCTTGTTTCCATTCTTAAGGTTCATTCATAAATATAGGACATCCAAATTGAAAAAAAATCCACAAATTCATATTTCAATACCTTCATCAACATCCTCTAACTTCTTTTTTTCCTATACAAAGCACCAAGGGAGATGTGAGCATTTAAAGTTACCTATTCTAGCTTTTCCTTCCATTCCAACATGCCTAATGCTGTTTAAGGTCCCAAAAGTGGATTATTTATGTTTTATCTACCTTAAAAAAGAGTTTTCACCTCTGTATTGACCCCAAAAACATGATATGATAGTTTTAAATTCTCACCTCATGAAAAAAGTGAAGGTGACTATCTATTTGGTTTTTATGCCAAAACCTTACCCTTTAGCCTGACTGCAACTCTTGTAAGTTTGGTCATCCAACTAAAATTATTTGAATTACACAAAATTTTATCACTTCATTTATGACCCTATTAACATGGTAAAATAGGTTATAAATCATACCTAAGACTATAAGTATAAATGATCTCCCATTTGGGCACTAGGCCTAATCCTTATTTACTAGGTCTACTTGCATAATTCAGGGTTTAAGATACCATGCTTAGCTTCAATATTTACTAATTGATTTATCATGTTTTCATAGGTGTAATAAAAAATTTATACACCTCTCTTCAATATTAAATCAACTTTTGGTTCACCTTATTCTCTCATTTCTCAGGGTTGCAGGTTTTGTGTATAAGAGGAAGTACCCCCTATTTGAGACAAAATAGGGGGTACTTCCCCTATTTATTTAGAATAAATATATATTGGATAATATTATTTAAATGGTAAATATATTATCCATAAAATTACATCCCTTGTTCAGGTTGCTAGACCCTCTAACTCCCTCAATTTTCAAGACAAACTTGTGTGAAGTGGACTACGCAGGGGTGTTGGAGAGTAGACTCTGTATGCATGGTTAGAGACCTTAATTTATGAATTATTTTAAAATTATAGGGTATATTAAAACTTATCCAATCATGATGGATATATTTAAAATCCATTCATCTTGATAGACTTTCATTATACCTCTGCACACACGTTGAGTTCTCAAAACATAGTGTCTTTCTTGACTATGTCTCTTCAATGGTACTGTCGTGTAGGTGTTCTACATACCTTGACCTTAAAAAAATGAAATAAGACCCTCATTGGGTGTTATTATTACTTTTACCATTATATTATATATCCACCTTATATAACTATAATGCTAACCTCAAGAGCATCAACCCTTAGCTCATTATCTTTCTCAGAACTGGGTTTCCATTCTTGACTATGTTCCAAGTCATGAAGGTACACTTGTAGGTATTCAAGCATTTTATAGCTTGATATAAATTATATATAATTTATATCCTCATAGAATCATTCTATGAATTTGAGAAATTCACACCTCACTCCTCAACAAGTTCACCTCCTTACCCTCACATGATTGCACACCTCAACTGTAGGTGCATATAGGGGCTTGAGAGGTCAAAATAAGATTGTTTCATCATTATAAGAGTTCATGGATGTGTTAAAAATATTTTTTAAACATTTTAAATATACCATTACTTTTTAATATACCTTAAGCTCATGAAATGAGTCTTTCCTTGTTTTGACTATGAATTCTACCAAGATGACTGTTGTAGGTGCATATTGGCTTTAATTGAGTATGGTCATGGTGTTTAGAAACCTTACTTTCAGAATTTGGGTCACCTAACACTTTATCATACCTGAATTTACCTTTGTATGGGATAAAACACCACCAAGGATCTCAATTTGGGTCACTGTTTCCATACTTAGCTATAGGTGGATGTTGAGGTTGCTTGTACGGACTGTAGGTGTGTATAGGAGCAAAACACAAAGTATCACTCAAATTGATGATAATTTAAGTAAATTAAGGTACTTTGAATCATTTGAAACATTTAGATAGGGTGCATAGTCTAGTTTACAACTTGGGTGAAGGTGTCATTTGGGTCACAATCTTATAGATAATATTGAAGGAATTTAGTGTTTTGTACGCAAATTTAGGACCCCAAAAAACCAACCTCCATTATCTCTTTTCCCTTAAAAATATAAAAAATAATTGTCATTTATAGAGGATAAAATATGATCATAATAGGATGTATTATAATCTCTTATAACCCTATCATATGCCTTTATCAGAATGGCCCTAGGCCTTTGAATTGCCTTTTCAAGGAAAAGAGTCCTAAAACACACAGTTATCATGTTTTGAGGGTAAAATTCACTTAAATTATTAAAATTATCCTTTAAAAAGTATACCATGTTCCCTTAATGTATTAGGACCATTAATAAGAGTTTTACACCATGTTTCAACACTTGAAATTGATATTTAGCTTTCTATTAGGTTGTTTGTAAGTGACCATTCAGTGTACACAGGCAATAAAGGGAAAACATGGATAATATGCATTGTATTCTACCTTAAATGGTTTCATATCCATTTAAAATATCCAAATTCAGTCTTCACACCTCAAATAATTTGAAACAAGTGTCAATACATCCTATTCAATGTGAATTTTTCATTTAAGCACCTGTAAGCAAGCATGTTCATGGCTGCCTAACTGAAAATATTGCATATGACTATAATTACATGAAAATTTTCCTTATGAAAAGATATTGAGAGATGAAGGGAATCATGAGAGAATTTAAAACATGTGAAAGGTCCTATCACAACCCCCTAAAACTATGAACAAGCATGAATCTCTTAGGAATAGTGAAAAACTTCCTGCAACTTAGAAAGGTGCATCTTATTGAAACTTTGATGTAATTTACCTATAAAAACACAATGAAACATGAAAATAAATATGGATACCATATAATAAGGTATAAAACATCATCTAAAACCAACATCACCAATTGGTTCCTATGAATTTGACCAAAATGAAGCAAAATCTATAGGGTGTATGAAATAATAGGAAAAAAACATAGTTAGTTTGAAAAGGATAATTCATGAATAAAATGCCACCATTAATATAAATATTGTAATGGAAATTAATGTCTCTAAGTTTAATAAAACCTCCCAAAATCATTTAATCTAAAACCTCTTTACTTGTCCATAATAATCACAAACCTGAAGGTCACTTCTATATATCTAAGAAATCAAAGAAGGATTAGAATGGTTTTATCCCAATTGTGACACTTATAAAGTATGTAAAGAACTAATATTAGTGTGAGTAATATTAATGGACATTAAATGAGCTTTTACCATGTGGCATACTTCCCCATGAGCCATACAAGTGCCAAATGTTCCCTTTTTCAGTTGGTTTCTTAAATTTTAGTTAAACAACCTACAAGATTATGATGTAACTAACATCCCTAATAGGTAAACTAACTTATTGTATGATTTAAAGGAAAAATGGATATCTACACACCTTGGTAAATGTGATACTTGCATTTATGACCCTTAAAATCCCACTAAATGACCCAAAATGACAAATTGACTAATATGACTAAGACCAAGGCTAGGATGACATTAAATAACATAAAATAAAATATAATACACCACATAAAAATATAGTATACCCAATAAAACATATAAAAATCATTTTTTTACCTATAGGGGTCCTAATTTGACCTAAAAATCAAATTTGGTCAACAAGTATAATATGGTTGAAAATATCATCATGTTTGATAATGAAGTTTTCTATGATAGGGAAGAAGAATAAGTTGATCTAGAAGATAAGATCACGAGTGCACTTGGTGAACTAAAATAGAAAAATAAGGTGAATGATAAAATGAGGAATATGATCAAAGGTCTTTAAGAATAAGTCAGCTATCTTGAGGGGAGTTTGTTTGGAAAATCCATGAGAGAGGAAAAGGAGAATCAAGAACTGATCAAGTCTATGGAAAAGGCAAGCTCAAAATCAAAATATGATAAAGAGGATATCAACATTATTTAAGATCAATTAATGGTTACAAGGATAATTATAAGTTCAAAAGAGGAAGATTTCAAACATCTCAAGACTCAGTTAGAAGAGATAAATGCCAAGTTGAGTTCAAATCAAGGTGAGTATGATGAGTGGAAGTCCAATATTGATTATATAAATATTATTTAAGATCAAACATGTAGATTGAAGGATGACATGTATAAATATGATAAGAGAGATAATGATACTATCTAAGATATCAAAATTTAGTTAGAAGATGCGAGTTCAAGTATGAGAGCTAAAGATGATGAGAGTGTTCAATTGAAGACCAATCTAGATTAATTAAAAAATGGGCATGAATAATTTGTTATAAAGGTAAATAAGACTGAGAAAGATCAAGAGAGGTCAACTCAAGACAAGAAGGTTCAAGTACAAATATCAACAAGAAAAGATCCATCAGGTAGCCAAGTGACATCATGTATGAAAGATCTTTTAATAATCATTGTTATGCTTGTCATAGGTTTGGTCATAAGGCATGAAACTATAGAAGGAAGATCAACTGGTCAGCTATAGGTATGGATAATATAGTCTACTTTAATTATCATGAATTGGGACATATTACTATATTATGCCCCAAAATGCATGGGAAATGACTAACCTAGGTATGGATACCTAAGACAGTTAAACTTGAGCATAATGAACCTAAGAGACAAGATGGTATATTTGTTGAGATTCATAATATTCATCAAGTAGAAGGTATGAATGATGTTATTTGTTTTAGTTATCATCAAGTTGGCCATATTTCAAGATATTGTATAAGCAAGATCTTTAGTCATAAGAAGGTGCATAGACATCCTAGTGTGCTCAAGAAAGGTCAATCCTTGGTATAGAATCCTCAAGGAAGTGAAGACCAATAAAACTAATTAAGTTAAGATGAAAGATCAAGGTGGAATAACTACTAAAGCAAAAGAAGAATCTGATATGAAGAAGGTTTAGGAAGTCTAAGAGAATGTGTCATTTGTATAGATAGAAAAGGAGAATCAAAAGTCAGTTCAAGTCAAGCTCAAAGAAAATACCAAAGTGCTAATTGAGGCTAGTTTTGAGGTATATATGGATCCAAGAGAATATCATACTATTGTTGAGCAAGTTTCATGCAAAGAAAATTAAGTTCAATGCCCATTGATGAGGTTCTTTATTAAGATGAAAAGGTGTGTCATGAATCTATACTATCTCCATATATTGTCAATTATATCTTAGAAGCAAAGGAGAATATTGTAGTGGATCATAAAGTTGATTTTCTTAAGCCTAATAAAAAGAAGAATAATTATCAATTTTAGATGACCAAGGAGGAGGAATATGAGGAGTTATGGGTAACTCCTAGTTTCATATTTTTCTAGAACATTATGGGTTAGGGTGTCTATATCTAGGCTTCAAGGAGACACTTGATAGAAAGAGGAAGCATGGTGGATGCTAGTTGAGATTTATTTGATGTTGCAGGATAAGAAAGGTCATAAGAAGATGTGTTGGTTTACTATGGAAGGACATGATAAGATATTTTCAAAAATAATGATCCTAAAGTCAAAGTTTCAATCAAATCTAAAGGATGCTCTAGTTGATCAAATGATAAAGAATGAAGATGTTGGTTCTAAAGGTCTGGAAGAAGAGAATGGAGGTTTCCAAGTGTCTGATCAAAGATGGTGAAGCATCGAGTTAGGAGGAGATAACTCAAATAGTTTTAAAGGATTGAAGAGCTATGCATGATGTGAAGAGGAGCATGTGTGAGATGTTCCAGTCATGGTGGAGATATGAAGAATTTTGATATATTTATGAATTTAATAAGATTGATATAATGACTTGATCAAACCAAGTTGTATTTTGACAATGTATTGAATCCTCATGGATGAGAAAAGAGAGCTTGTAAGTTTTGTAGGTAGATAGGTCAAAGGATAAAAAAATCCCATGTTCAGATTGGTGTATATCAAAGAATAGATGACAAGAGATGTACATAATGTTAGGGGGAGCTTTCTAAGATGTATGAGAAGTTTGTCAGGTCCAAAGATTAGAGAATTTAAAATTAATATTGGTGCATGTCAAAGGGGGATAAATTTATTCATGTAAGTATGCAAATAATATTAAATAATATTTGAATACATACATACTATTGAGGAATAATTGTTGGCATGTTGAGGAAGAGACCCTTTGTCATTAATGTCAAAGGGGGAGATAGATTAGAATGAAGAAGTTCAAATGAGAAGAAGTAATTCTAAAAGTATTTTACAATAAATGACAAAGGGGGAGATTATTTATCATGCTCATTGATGTTTGGTTGTCATTGATGTCAAAGAGAGCAGGTGGTACTAAGTGCATTAATGACAAAGTGATCAGATTGATGGGTTAGAGAGTGTTTGACTTAGTGAACCAATTGATGGATGATATTGATGATGTGGTCATGTTAAAAATACTATATGGGATGTTATGAGTGCTTATGAAAGTGAATGGAATTCATTAGAACAATCATATGAATGTCTAAGCTCAAGTAGTCATCTTGATAGATAAAACTAATTAAATAGTTTGATGACATCATATTTCACACATGTGAAGGTCTTAAGAGCAGTTTGATACATGGATGGATTCCCCTATGTGATTATATCATATGGTTCAAATTTTAGGTTAAGACATGGAGCGTATAAAAAGCTATTAAGTTGAAAAATTGGCTTCTTGAGCAGAGTTCACTGAGTTCCCATACTTCACCAAATTTTTAAGAGAAGATCTAATGGTGAGCATTTATTTAGATCAAAGATATAATGGCAATAAACTAATATGACTAGATAATGATCCAATGGAATGGTTCAAATTCAAATATTAAATATGGCATGTGCTAGTGACATGTGTCATAATCATAGAGTTTGAGCAGTAGATCTAATGACAAGCGTGAAACTTATTAGACAGAGATCAACAGTGAGTGCGTGATCATGTAAATTATGATCCAATGTAGCATATTGAGTAAAATATTCAAGATTTCATGTAGGGCAGCCAAGTGGTGGAATTTAATTGGAGTAAAATAGTAAATGTGATCATAAGGCACATGGGGATGCTAAGTGGTAGAAGTTCATTGGAAGACTGATTATAGGGTACGTAAAAGACATGCAGAGCTACCAAGTGTCACAATCATGGGAGCTTGGATTGAAGATCAATAGTGAGAGTTGTAAGGTAAATACTAGGGTACTCTTGAGGATATATATGGTGCATATTAGTTCAAAGTTTTTAGGGAGAAAGAGATGAGGTCAAAGTGTCTGATGTTTAACATTTCTACAGTGACCATTGGAATTTGAATATTAAAATTAATGAGGGAAAATCAATCTATAGTTTTTGAGACATATATTTTTATCCATGAAAAATTTATTGATGTGGTAAAAATAAAATTTGTAAAGGACTTAAAGATTCATCCATAGACACTAGTTATAAGGTTTGATTGTTTGTAAAATCAAAGATATTGAGCTCTAAAGTTGACTATGTGTTTGACCATGTTCTGTAAGTGACCCAAGAAGGATAATTGAAATTTTATTGATAATATTTTGATGGTTTAAGATGAAATAAATATTTGAGAGTATTTTATACTCCATTAATACTATATTTATTGATTATGGAGTTTTACCAATCCATCTTTAGTGTGAACAAAGGCTTAGAAGTTGACTATGTTTGTTGAATACACTAGCAGATTGAGTGATCACTTTGTAGAGGTAATTTGAAGGTGTTCTAAGTAAAATTGAATAATAAAATGAGCATGGAGATGTTATATAAGTATATAATTATTATGATAAAGTATTAGATGTCATGATATTCTATTGATCAGATATGGAGAGTTAAAATAGCTTGACTATATTTTGACTATGTGTGACCAATTTGAGTGGTCATGTTGAGAGAGTTGAATAGAGTACTTAGATTTTATGTTGAAGTGTCTAAAGTATATGGAGGTATATAAAAGGTACTAAAGGGTTCAACCATGTGATATAATCATATTTATATGTGAAATAATTGAGTGTTTGCTTTAAAAGTTTATGACTGTGTTTTCTATATATGAAAACCTAAATAGCAAGGAGACCTATTTGCTAGGTTTGAGTGTTTAGTTGGTGTTAAACATGGAATGGACCCATGAGGGAGTTAAAAATAGGATATTAGATATAGGTTTGATGTGTTAATATTATTGGTAAAGGATTAAGGTGGTCTAAGTAGTCTCACATGTAACGTGTGAGTATGAAGGCCTAAATGTCTTAGGTCTCACCAATACCTAATGGTGGTTTGGGGATAATGAGGGATTGGATGACCTATGAAGAGTGTGTTTATCACATGTAACATGTGTATGGAAATATTTTAAGTGTGGTTTAAATATGTAAAGTGTGTTGGCCAACCAATATGGATTAAAGGAAGAGTGGTATAAATACAAGGTCTAATTGGACTAATTATGCTAGTTGAGTGTGTGTGGATTCAAGTGAAGAAGATAGCCTTTGAAAGAGAAGGTACATGTCAGTTAGGATCATTAGAGTGTGAAAAATATTAGACATGTTTATCGATCAAGTTGATGTAGGAGGACACATAGATCATTGGACCTAATTAACCTAGAAGATGTTATCTAAACAAGTTAGCTCTAGAGGCAGCTTGAAAGAGATTAGAAGTGAAAAGTGTAGACAAAGGTGGTCATCATCAGTTAATGAGTATAAATAGGTTTTTAAAATGATATATTAAAGGTAGATGAGTGGGTTTTTAGTTGATAAGGGTTTTGGTTCCTCCTTTCTAAGTAAAGCTTTCTAAAGGTCTAGTTATTATTGGTGCTTAGCTAGATAGGGGCAATAACTCCTTATGGGATTGATGTCTCACTAAACTAAGGGATGGGTGTTCTTTAATCAGTTGGTGATAGTATAAATGTTAGATCTTGTTATTATATGACTATATTCCATCTTGTAGGGTTTAGTGGGTTTTATCCCCCAAGAGGGTTTCCCACATATATGATGTCTTCATGTGATGTATGCTATTTTATATGTTTTAGATGTATGTGCTTTCATGTTTATGCTGCTTGATCAAGTTGATGTATGCTAAATGTTTAAGAGTTAGGAATTGAATTGGATTATCTTGCATCACTGATTCACCCTCTCCTCTTAGTGATTGTACCTCTAATAGCTTCTTGTTGATTGATAACATTGAAATACTTATAATTAACAATAGATGCATTGTAATACTGTGGTGAATCTATGCTAAAATAATGATATTATGGCATAAGAGTATCATCATGTGAATAAAAAAATGAGTATGGAGTGGAAGTAACATCACAAGATGTGTGAAAAGGAATGTCATTTCTTACAATTATAGTTTGTGATATGCTAAGAGAAGAGGAAGGAGGCTCATCATCATTAGTTGACAAAGGGGAATAGTATGACATGTGTTGAGTATGATGCCAATATGGGCACTTGATTATTCATTATATATTTAGTTATAGTGTTTTATTATTTTATAAAGGTTATTTAATTTAGTTATATCATTGATTAATTATTTGGTCAATTTTAGACACTTTATGATAACTTCTTAAAAAATAGTTAGAAGTGTCAGCTAGAGTTTTATTCACTGAATGTTTAGCTAATTGAATTTAAAATTATTTTATTCAATCTTATATTTTTAGAATTATATATTTAGAGATCTATTTTTAAACTTCCCTTTGTCTAGTGTGCATGTTTTCTTAATTGATGAAGAGGCTTCTTACATGATGTCCATATCGTATCAGTGATTTAAACTTATTTAGAGTATATTTTTAATTTAATTTGTGGTAAAGTAAATGTTTTTAACCATTTTTCACTTTATAGACATAACTTTTCATGAAATTTATCTTGTAATTGGTTGGTTTTAGCCTTTATTATTAATAAAAGATGGTGCAAAAGTATGGCACCATAATTCCTTTATAAATTCATTTTGAATATTATTATCTCTTTTTTTTAATTGTAGGCATTCATAAAGGAAAACTAAAAAGGCTTTAGTAACTTAATTTAAGTTATTCAGTGCAATGTTTGTCAATAATCACACTAACAACACAACTAGATCAAAAACTAGTAATTATGGGATAAACTGGTTGATATATAGCTTCAATTTTAGATTAAATCAGAGCTAATTTTGACTCCCTCCACACATTAAAAACCATATTTTGGTATTATATCTTCATTTAATAATGGTTCATAAGTGTTTCAATCCATTATTAGGAGAATCAATGAATTCAATAAAATTTTCTTCCATGAATATTCACATTTTTCAAGGTGATAACCTTGAATATTAGAGAGATCATTTGAAGATAATTATTGTCTGGAAAGGAGTTTGAAATAATTTTCTCCATGTGTATGCACCACATCAATGATGAATACAATATAGATGCATATCAGTGTAGGTTTTTATTCTATTTAATAATTTTTTTCTACACATATTGTTAAGCTTACTTAAGTGTTATTTTAGGTCATTAGGGAAGATAATACCAGATTCATGAGGATGTGAGGACATGTTCTTCTTCCATATATATATGTACATTTTGTAAATATATTTATATTAATAAATATTTATGCAACTTCTTTTTTCTCATGCTTAATGTCAATACTTTGGTAGACTACATGCTATCTCTTCTACATATTTCATTTGCATGTTTTAGGGGTTTGTAAATTCATGTCTATTTAGTCTTGATCCTCTATTGTGGACCACTTTGACATGGCATAAAATTTTATTTTGGTAGTTAAATGTCATACCTTTTGGTTTGAAATCTTGAGATTTTAGCTTGCATGCCACATATTTGGCATTTTTTGACCTTGCATTTTGTAGATTCACATTTTCTTAGATTTTATTCTTCTTTTAGGGTCCTTTGTTGATATTTATTTAAAAGATAAAAAGGGAAAAAACTTTTTTTTTTAGGTTATCTATTTTCTATTATTTTTCCATGAAAATAACTTATGCCATTGGATTCAAAAAGTGTCGAAATCCTAGGATTGGTTCTAATCACAACCTAGTTTCATGACAATAAATTTTAGCCATTTTTAGAGGTTTTGAAGGCATTTTATTAGACTCCACATAAATCTATATGGTGAGAGAGTTGTTGAAAAAACCATTTCTGGGGTTTTTTGGGTTTTTCAAGAAACTTAGTTGGTTCTTTATAGTTTTTACATAGCTATATTCATTCAAACTAGATATAAAATTATTCAATGGATTTATATCCTTGGTAGGTTTTACAGGCCTTAGCATACATTCACCCTTTCATAGACATTTTAATTTATCAAAATTTATGTTTTTTGTAAGCACTTATATTAGAATTTGATCTTTATTCAGATAGTCGATAAGATTTGAGCATTGCCCACATAGGTGTTAGGATCTAAAACTTACCAAAACAATCATCAAGATTTGAGTATCTCCTAGACAACTATCAAGATCTAAGGCTTACTCAGATAGGTAGTGAGTTATGCCCTTGCATGAACATCTAGTGGGTTTTGTGATTTGCACAAATAGTCAACATGCTCTGGCCATTATACAGACATGTAGTGAGTTTCACCCCCTACACATATAACCTTTTATTTCCACCAACATTTGTTTTTGGCCAATTTTGTTTATACACTCTTTAGTTTTTGGCAACCCTTGTTTATAACCTCTTGTATCTCCACCCTCCTATTTACAACCCTTTTCAATTATATCCTCCTTTTTTGTACTCTCCTACAGTTCTGCCACTCCTTTGGATAATTAGAAACATGCATGTAGACTTCAAATTTAATTAGGGTATAAATGACACTATTCATTAGAATTGGGACCCATCATGGTCATACTATAAAAATAACCTAGGGTGATATCATTATGAGGCCCTCATCCTAGGGATTAGCCTTTATTCATATGAGAATTTAGCCCTTGATCATTATATGCACCCAATTTTTTCATGGTGTAATTTTATTGACATGATAGGCCCAATGATGATGCAATGACCTCCTATAATGATTAAATTGAAACTCTCCAACACACCTTTCCATTTTTCTTCCCTCTCCCTCTTCTAGGTCCCTTAAATCCCCCTTTTATTGGCCCTTGTAGATTCCCTCAACTTAGTTTCAAAAAACTCTCAATAGTGATAGAACCACCCTATTAGGTGTTGAAACTACCTTATGGGGTTACATAACTACCCCATGAGTGATGGTAAATTGCCCTCAAAATTTTTTTATATAAGGGTGATTATATTTTAAATATGGGGTGGTTTCATAATCTTATAGGGTGGTTTTATCCCTAAAAGTGGTGGTTATGTAACTACCCCTGCAAATATCGGAGTTCCATCACTGTTGTCTTGCCTTCTAATTTTAGCTTTCAATTATTATTATTTTATGTGTTTTACATGTTTATTATCACATTTATTACTATTTATACTTTAATTTCACCTCCAATTAAACCCAAATCACTTCTTCTTCTATCTTCTTATGTTTAACTCTCAATTCAACTGAGTTAAGCTCCTTTGTGAAACCTCCATTACTCCTCTACAAGTAATCTAATTTTAGATCCAAATTTTTTATTAGAGATTAAAAGTATTAAATCCTTTATATCCATAAAATTTTATAATTGATTTGGATCTTTTATTTTATTTCTTTCATGTTCAACTACATAGTTCTAGATAGGGAGAACCATTATTCTTACAACCAGGTATTTGCAAATGTTACCTTCAACCATCCATAATTAGGTGTTATTTGTTTAGTGTTGTGTTTCTCTTATTATTCTCTAATTTTTGATATTAATTAATTCATATTCCTTATTAGAGAGTTCTATAAGTCTTCTTTTGAGTAAAGGAGCTAGCACACTAAGGACCAAAGTACAACAAATCTCTTACTTTTAGCTAGTCTACATCATGATCAGGTTAGAGGTTATTAGTTTAGATTTATTAATTTTATTTAGTAGATTAAATTAAATTATCATTCATTATTTTGTTATCTTGAATATTTATTTTTTTAGAAACAAGTTTTTGATAGGAAAAATAATTCTTCTCTCTCCCATCCTTGCACAAAAAAGTGATTAGTTTATTTGTTTGGTTGCATCATTTAATATATTATTTCAAAACATAATATTGCATATAAACCATAGGTGAATGTTAGATAAGATTACATACATTTTTATCCATTGTAATATTTAGTTTTCATTTTTAAAATAATATATTTTCACTCTGAAGCAAGTAACTAGTGAGTAACAAAACCCTAGACAAACATAAGTGAAAAAATGGTTCAATTGTGATTTTGATTTTCATTGTTTAGATTAATTAAAAAAATATTTTTAATTCAATTAATTAGATAAATAAAAATCTAACTCATTTATTTCCATTTGAAATACATTGTTCATAGCTAGTGTGCAATACTTGGAAAGGTTATAAACTTGTTCTTGGCTTGTTTAGGTGAACAAAAACTATAAGAACCTCATAGTATTGATGTTTAGAATTTAGATATTTTATTGAATAAATTACATGTTAAGAAAACATAGCTTTTAGAGTATATCCATTCATTTATCAATCAAAAATTATAAAAATAACTTCATATAGCTAGCATTTGGAAAAAGTTAAAAAATCAGCATTAACATAGTTAGAATAGAATTTTCTCCCTCTTTTACTTTGCATGTATTGAAAAATAGTTAGAAAATACAAAAAAAGTTTTTGTTCATTTCATTTTAGTTTTTTTATTGCTATATATTTTTATTTATTTCATTGCAATAAGTAATTTATTTCTTTTTTAGTTGAATATTCTTAAAACAAATAAAAACAATAAAAACATTGCCAAAAGCCTTGTCCAATTGTACAAGCCAAACAAAACATTTATAACAAGATACGTCCTCACACAGTATATTTAGACAATATCATACACTTACACATTTCATAATCCATTTTAGATGACACTTATTGAAACACCAAGTATTAGTAGAGAAAGTCTTTTCCTTATGGTTAGGGAACCTCATTATTAATAGATAGTCTAATTTCAATACTGAGCTTAGGAGAGAGGTTTTATAGTCTACCATAATATCCCACCTCATTATTGAATCTCTCAATTCCTTATAATAACAAAAAAAGATTTCTTGATCCACTAATAATTATCCTCCCTCATAATAGAGGTTGATAATATATCATGATTCAAGCTTAGATCCTCACCTCCACCCCCTTCTTTCTTCTCCTTGGGTCTAGCCTCATCTTATATTTTTCACATTTATGGATGAAATTAAATGGGGATATCCAAGAATATATAGTTTATCTCATCCCATGAGTCATTAAAATCAATATCCCTCATTTCTCCAATCCTAGTATCAACCAAGAGCTTCCCCTCCTCGTAATCTTAGAGATCGAAGGACCCTGGAGCTCTGTTTCCACATAACTTGATGCCTTCAATGAAAACTATAAAATTGAATAGGTAGTTTTATTCCATCATGATAACTCCTTACCACTTCAAATTCTAAATCCCATTATATATAACAACAAACCCAATCCATAGCCTATCCATTATGTCAACTTCTTTGGCATTACCTTGGGGAGTCAAGTGCACAATTTAACGTGTGATATTTGGGTGCAAATATATTGGTGAAAATGACATGAAGGAAATTCATCCTTTGAATTATTCCTTTATTCCTCTTATTTTTTTTCCATTTTCCACTTTCCCTCATCCTTTCATTTATTCAGTGAGTATTTATTTACCCATTAAATTTTTTTGGACAAGATGTAGTTAGTTCTCTTGGCTTTGAGGGCTATAGAAGAATCCAAATCAATATAGTGAGACTTCATTGGTAAGTTGTAATAACCCTACATTTTATACCAATCTATATTACTAATTTTATTATTATTCTCATCCCAATACCCAAACTAGGAGTGGGGTCTTTATTCATGAGATACGAGACATTTTTAAAATGGCTAGAAATCATCACAACTCTAACACTATGATCTTCAATAAGGGAGGCATGGTCACTCGTCAAATAGACTCTAGGACATCAATTAGCCTAAAAGTCTAAAAAATGTAAAACATTCCTAAATGTAATCATTACCTAGGAAGGATCCACCACCTGAAGGATGAGGTTAATCACATGAAAGTAACCATACATCCCCTTAAGAGGAGCCAAAATGCCTCCAACCCACTAGCACAAGCTATGGCCACTACCCCTGAGGCTCCTACTCCAAACCAACCTCTTCATACTAATCAATATCTCATGCCTCTACCCCTCCTTCATAAGATATTCCTAGGCCTAAAACCATAATTTATTTGAATGAAATCATCAACAGCCTCGTGGGTTATATTCATGACCTAGAAAATAACTAATAATTTATAAGTTAAGGGATGGGCCCAAGTTCTCTTATAAAAGCTCATCCTTGTCTTTATCATATCCAAATAATGACTCAACCACCATCATAAAAAAATTTATACACTTTTACCATAATTAGAGCATATCCCCCCACCAATCTATGCCTCTAACTAACCCCTAGGGGACATCCTTACTCATGGGACCCCTAACCTAGACACTCTTAAAGTCCCTCCATACTACCATGCCCTACCTAAACCCCAATGAGAAACATGTACACTTATAATCCACCTTTTTAAAACAATATGGTGACTAATGATCCACCATTATTTAATCTTCTGAGTTTTGTGTCTTCCACAAATACCCCCACCATATATGAGATATACCTCACCTTATGTAGCCTCTGTCTATGTGTAGACTGTACATAGCCCTCTACAAAAAGTCATAAATCTTATTATGTTTAACAATATCCCTTCATACTTCCATATGTATTCCAAATCTACTCAACTAGATAAATTTTCTTGGATTATTTTACTTCACCCTATCAAGCTTCCTCTATCCCTTCTAATGGTTAGCCAACTAACCCCTATATAATCTCACATTTCTAATCTAATCCCATTATATCAACAACTAACTTTAACAACATGAGGACTGATGCTAACTATCTTAAGAATCCTCTTGACCTTAATATACAAGGGTTTATTCTCCCACACCTCATATTAGAACTTCCCAAGTTCAAAAGGGAAAGCGATCCCAATACACATGTCAAGGCTTACACTATGACTATCAGAGAACTCCTACCTTGGGATGGGGTTGTTGCCATTTTTTTCCCAAAACCTTAAAAGAAATATATATTGATTGTTATTACCACCTCCCCAAGGGGTATATTCATTCCTTATGAAATTAATGGAAAAACTTATTAAATACTTTGACATGAACAAGGTTCTCAAGATTGACATTTGATAATTTATTCATATCAAACAAGAACACAATGAGTCAGCTATGCATTTCATCATGAGATGGTGGCAAGCTATATATTTATCTTCTAGTGCACCATACATGTATCAATAAGAATTATGCAACCTTTTTCTTCAATCACTTAATTGGGAGATGAGGGAGGATGTCAAAAAATTACCCTATCAGTCTTATGAATAATCTCTTGACAGTGCCTTGTGGATTGCCTAGGCAACCGTTGAATGTGGTCGACAAATTTATAGGACTGATAGATGAATTATCATCCCAACTAAAATAATAGGGGATTTAAATTTTGAATAATACCAATAACCATGATCTAAAGATACTAAATTTAAATAAGAATTCCACCATCGATAGTGTTACTAACTAGAATAAAAGGTTGAACCTAGTAAATAACCATCAATATAATTTGGTAAACAATACCAATCCCAATTAAAATATAGGTGTTAGGAGCCAAAATCCCCCACCTACCATCCATGTAATTTATTTCAACTAGCCACCACCATAATACATGTAACATAGAAACCAAAGTCAAAATAAATATCAACATGTCGAGGAATTCCCCTAGTTCTAAAACCACCCTTATTACCAAAAACACAATCAACAAGGTGTTGTATTGAACACACCCCACTCTTAAATTTTTTGAATAGACACCCATTACATTTAAAGAACCTAATTCTAATTTGAAAATACTTTTCATTAACATTTATATGTGTACTTAGTAGGTTTAAAATATTTAAAGTTTTTATCCCTCACATTCATGATTCTTGTTAAATATGATTATTCTATGTTAATGCACTTGAAGTTTTTTCCCTGAACATCTAGTTTTTTTCTATGGGTTTATTTGGACTAACTTATTGATGGTTTTTGGGAGTTTTTATATGTATGTAGGTTTTTTGAATTTTCACAATAACTACAAACTTAAAATCCTAAGTTTATAAATTTTACACTTCAAAAGTTTTACATGTCATAGATTTTACCTTTCGTAACTTTTGATTTTTTTTCACTTATATTCATCACAAATTTTATTTATAGGACTTTTGTTCATCAAGACTTTTGTTCATCAGAACTTTTGCAAATTCATGACTTTTGAGTTTATGTAAGCAAGAAAATATTTGAATATATTTGTCATATGTTCAAATATATTATTATTATTCAACATGTCCAATTCTATCTTTCATGCATAGTAACATCTTCCATTTCCATCCGTTTAATATTTATAAATAATTTGTTAGATTGGAATGTAATTGACCTATTTTGAGTTAGTAACAAACATAGGAAGTTACAAGTGACCTGGCATAACTGGCTACCTAGAATAGATAGGAAGTTACAACTAAAACATCTTTGAAATATATCATGGATGCAGTTGTATGTAAAGGTGTTGATTGTTAGTGTAATTTTTACTATTGTATTTTCTCTACAATTATATTAACTTAGTACGTGTTCATTGAGTTTGAATTGTAAGATTCTACAATTTAATCTCTATGATAGTATGTAATGAAGTATTTTGATCAATATAAGGATAATTCCTCTATTATTTTCCTGCATGTTCCTATGTTTATTATATGAATTACATAAAATATTAAGGTACTTAGTCATACTATGAAATATTTCATATTTTGTATTTGTCAATTCTAAGTTCTATTTTTGTGTATTTATGTTCCTGCAACCAAAAATATCTATGATACAACCTTAAGTCATGAAAAAAACCTAAGATTTATATGTACCTTGAATAGGTATAGAAAAGGTCCTTTAATATGTTATTTATAAATATTGTAGTTGTATATCCCCATAATTATCAAGTTTTGGTGATCTAAGAACCTCTGCTAACAATTGTGCAGTGAGCATGAAACTCACTGTTAAAGGGTATGTTGTATTGGTTGCCAAGTCAAAGAGATATATAAGTATGGTTAGATCTAAAAATTAATGATTTCCTAGAAAGGGAGCCAAGGAGGATAAGAATTAATACTAAATTAATTATTTAGGATCACCTATATACAGATGTCTATGAGATCTTTTGGTGAAAATTCTTATGTTTTCTAGCTGTGTGGGTTATGAGATTAGAAAATTTCTAGCATCAGTCAAGAAGTGTGCATGATATATCATGGATTAAATATGCACCTTATATGCATGTGATTTATTACTAGGTGGACACAACCATTGATAGTTATATAAGCAAATTCATAGTACATGACTGTATTACATTTGAAGATGTAAAGGATCAGTTTATGAGGGGAATTCAAGGTAAATTTTTATAATGACTTCCTATTCTCATTAAAATATTGACTATAGAAATATCCATGGTACCCACTCCACCTAACATGGAGTAGTCACATATGCACCAGGGGGATGTGTATGATAGAATAGTGAATGGAGAATAGATTATGAGGAAGGATTGAACCTAGCCCTAAGATGTTAAAGTGAATAGAGAAAGAGTTGAAAAAGACTCAAGATCTAGAGAAAGCACTATGAGAATAGAGGAAGATGACCTTAGAGTCAGACCAAGCATTGTGACAACAAAGAAGGTGGAACAAAACATAGATACCTAGTCAACTATGAATCTGAGAGGTAGTAGTAGTAGAGTAGGATCAAAGAGTAAGCAAGAAGAGGAGAAAGAGAAGTTAAGTGTGAAGTAAGAGAGAAAGAATCCTAGGTTGAAAAGAGATGAAGAGAAATAAAGTAATGTAAAGTATAAGGAAAGAGAAGAGAAGGAAGAGATTAATGTGTTAAAATAACTAAGAGAAGGTTTACTACCTTGGATAAGGTTACTGATAGAGGAAGTAAGTAGAATGTTACATGGTCATAGTGCTGGTATAGGTTCAAGTGATAAAGAAATAGTTGAAGGAGATTCAAACCCTTCACCTAGGGAATACACATCCCCTAAGCCCTATTTATTTTTAGATAGTTGTACTTTAGTTGCCAGAGTGAAAGACTAATATTGGCCTAATCCAAAACATAGAAAAATACATGATAAAAACATAAATATATTGAAGAGAGATCATTGAGAGAACAAAAATAATTTTTAAATAGGATAAAATTAGTACATCAGATCAAATTTATTGATAAAAACCAACCTAGTTATCCTAGAGCAAGCTATAACATTATTGGAAGCATACTATTATAGCGAGTTTAAAGTTTTGACTTTGTCAGAATCACCCAACCCCAATTTGGGATTACATTTCTAAGAATTCCATATTTTCACACAAAGACTATAGACATACTCAAAATAGATTCCTATGATTACAAAAGCACTAGGTATGATGCTCCAACCTGGATCTTTTATCAATCGGGTGCCCTATGATGGGTCCTCAGACCCTGAACAATATCTTCTTACCTATTCAATGAAATGGAAAGTTAAATTAATTAAAAATGAAAATATAATGAAGTATGAATTAATTGGTGATCTATCTGAAAGATACTTAGAATTCATATATCATAAATATACCAATGTAATGACTTTGGACTAGATATAGAAATGGTTGATCACAGAGTTTAAGGTAAAGAAAAGCAGAAGCTAGACTATACAAGATCTAAAAGAGATCTGACAAGGGCCCAAAGAGACCACTGAAGACTATGATCCCAAATTCCTAGATGTCATGAACAAAGTAGAATTTATTATAAAAGAAAAAGAAAAAGTTGCTTAATTTGTCGAAGGTTTGTGACCTCACATTAGGTTTGTTATAGCCCAAACATAGTTTAGTGCTAAATTAGAGACTCATGCTACTACAATGAGAGTAGAATAGATTGAGAATTATGGTGATGTGACACTTGATTCATCTAGGGTAGAATACACACTATAGGACCTTCTCCAAAATCTTGAATAGTATCAATATAAGACTAACAGATAAAATTTACACATCTAGTGTACATAATGTAATTAGTCTAGACATCATAAAATGAGTGTCCAAGACTTAAAAGTCAATTCTACAAAATATACCAAATGGTAGGTCACTCTACTAAAAATTGTCATTTATTACAATATTACATTAAGAAGCCACACAGTTTACATTATACATTTTGCAAATTTATGAACCATGAAGATAAAGATTGTTAAGCCTTACAAGAACTCAAGGAAGACATTACTAAAAATGTTTTTGTAGTCACAGTACAATAGGTAAATTTTGTGACACATGATACATATTGATTGGAGGTAATTCTCACCAATGCATCACATACTGATATAGTTTGGGATCCTAAAATATAGTTTTATCAGACACAAGGATTGGCTATTGGACCATCCATTATACATCAATGGAACATTTCTGAATAACCATTTCACCTCAATATATAGCTCCCTAAAACCTTGTGATTACCCAAGAACAACAAGATAGTTTGGCTCTAAACCCATACTAGACCAAATATGTTGGGTATGATAGCTACCAACATTAATAGGGTTGGGATACAACCCAAAACATATCCAATTTTGGGCCATAATAATAAGGTGGTTGGGGTTTCCAAGGTACTAAAAGAGGAGGTAATTATCAAGGTGGATATAGAGGAGGCACACAAGGATGCTGAGGGAGATATCCTATTAGGTGTTATTTTCATGGTGAGTTGAACAATGTATAATGTAGCTATCCACAAAATCCTTAGTGGTAATCATATTATGCTTACTACAAAACTTCAAACCATCATGACATAGAGGACTGTCTGGTGCTAGAGAGCCAATTTGAAGACAAAGTTGTGAACAATGTCAACATGGTCCAAACACAACCAATAGACAATACATTGGCATACACCATCACATGTCAACAACTTGTTGTATAAGGACTTAATTTTTAGACATACCTATAGAAAGTGAGATAAAGAAAGCTTGATCTAATAAGTATCCATAGCCTAGAGTCAAGTAAAGCTTGATGTAGGAAACTACACAGATTATCAATAATATTCAATAACAAAGGAACACTAAAGGAGATTATGTAGTCATGGATGCTCATATGTATAGCCATATTTTACTAATCCTATGATAGGAATGAGTTTTCATTACACTAACTAATTTGATGAAGCTACTTAGTACCTTGCATAATGAGGATATATCTTAGAACATAATGAATCTGTTACATAATATATTAGAATGTGTGCAAAAAAGCTAACAACTAATTGACAAGATGGTCTAGCATGTGAAGACCAAGAAATCTTGGGATATCAATGTGAGAATGAACATTGAAGTAGCTAGATATTAAATACTTAATGCTTTATTTGATTTTGGTAACACAATCAACATGATTCCTAGATCCACTTGGGAGGTCATTGGATGACCTACGCTGAGTTATAGCCCTATGACACTTAGCCTCATATATTATGGGAAGGTAAAACATAGAGGATAATTGGAAGATGTGGAGATTAAAGTCATAGGTCTCAGATTGTAAGGTGACTTTGAAGTCATTGATAAGAAGACTATAGAGACTCACTATCCTAATCTCATTGAGAAGAAGTGGGCCTATGATAGGAGGATGACTATAAATACAATCATGAATCAACTTGAATCACACCAAGATGACAAGATAATTATTATTCCCTTGAATAAAGTAGACATGAAGCCATATGTCATCCCTAAGGATCCATATTCTCCCTATGGAGTTGTAAAAACTAGTTGGATGAAGGTGATAATAGCTAATAGGCAACAGGTTGTATGAGCTATGAACTACAATTTTTTTTTATAACCATCCTAGGTTACGAACATAAGTTTTGGAATATGAAAAGTTACCTAGTATACCTCTACAAAATACTATGCAAAGCCATTAGTTGAATAAGTAGGAAGTGTACTCAATATCTATGAGGTCACCAACATAATTTGAAGTTAATTTCATATATATTGTAGACTACACTAAAAAGGATTACATGGAGCCAACACCTGATGGTATGTGTATACACATAATATTTTCAAAATTTTATCAGTTACTAATACTCTATCTTGTTGGAACCCATAGAGTCTCAATCTTTCTGAGTACATGACTTAATGGGTGCATCAAGAAAGGGGTGGGTAGACCATTAGTGCTTTACAAGATTATTATCCCTTTTTCCTCTTTTTATCTACACACTTGTTTCCTAAAAACCATTCCCCTAAGCTTTTTCTTCTCTCTTGTACACTAATCCAATATTTTACCACCTTTAGTGCCCCTTTTCCTACCCTAAAACCCCTTTCAATAGTTTACATGACTAGGTCAACTGGGTTGACCTTGTACTCTTCTTGGTGAAACTCATTGAGGGTCTAGGTCAGCTCTTGGATGACTTAGCCCATGACATGCTGAGTTTTTTTCAATAATGATACTAGGTTGACCCCATTGGTCAAAACTTTTGAAAGGGCTTAGGGTTAAAATTGATTATATATACAAGATATTTTTTCCATTATTTAGAGAAGAGAAGAATAAGTAAGAGATATTGCACATCTGCGTATCCACCACTCTACTTGAGGAGTAAGCTTAGGGTTTCATACTTTCTTTGGAGATACATATCTTATCTTGTGGAGATGTCTTTTAGATTCATTGATAGGTTATGTATCCTAGATCTAATTTATCCTTGTCATCCTTACATACCACATTGTGAATTACCTTGGCCAAGGGAGAGATTGAATCTCGGTAGGTTTGTCTTTAAAGGTAAGTATTCCTAACTTTGTTCTTATTCTGTAAGATTAGATAGATATGTATTTTTAATTCTCTTCCATACATTAGGATTTTATATACATTGACATGAGTATATGTCTCTTGTGCATGTTTAATTTTTATTATTTATTACCCCCACTTTGTGCCATAAGATTTGGTGAGCACTAGATTAGATTTCTTTAATTTACTTATTATTAGTCTAGTGAATATGAAAACATAAGACTTAGTTTGGGTTATTACATAGTTTTGATAGACTGGAGGCTTTAGAACTCTCCCTAGTATTATTAATGTGGTAAGAGATCCCCTAATTGGGTCTAGAAGATTCACTTATTGGTAATGTTCCTAATTACCTAATTTATCCCCAATTGGAAGTGTAAGTAGGATCTATCTTTTTTGAAATAGGATTGATTTGTGGATCTGATGCATTTTTGATTGCATACATTATAGGGAACCTGATGTGAATCTAACCCTTACAGGTTTTCTTTCACATTTTTCATTTCTATCATTTTATTTATTATTTTTTTATATTTGTGATACTAGGTTGATAGAGCTGATATAGTTTCTAACTTCTATGCATAGGTTTAACACACAATCACATCAAAATGACTTTATTATTTCTATGTAGATCTTCATAAGATATAGGTTATTGGATCAAATAGGTTAGCACAGTACTCTTATTTAGCTCCATAACAATAAACTAGGTCTAACAAGTTGACATAGTATTCTAGACAACTTCTAGATAATATACTAAGTTGAATAGGTTGATATAGTATTCTAAATAACTTCTAGATAACATACTAGGTCTACTAGGTTGGTATAATCATCTTAATAGGTTTCAACAAACAAGGAATTATAGAACTAGATTGACCCAGTCGACACAATTGGTAGAACTTGTAAGCAATATTCAAGGCACTTCAATAAAAATTTCACATTCCTCAATATATTCTAACCCACCAAGGTTCCTTTATTTCTCTCTATTTCAATTTAGTTCTTCCTTATAGTTCTATTTTATAAAGTTTGAAATCTTCAAAATTGTAATCATACAATAAACTAGGTCGATCTGATCAACCTATTTCTCTATTCTAAATCTTTTGTCTAAAATACTAGGTTGACTTGATTGATTTAGTTTTTAAGGACTTTGGATTTTGTAGTATAGTAGTGACATTGTCGACTATATTCTATAATGTTTGCATATACTATCATCTGAACTAACTTTGTACTATGTTTCAAATTAGGAATTAATAACTATATGCTAGTAATTAATTCACACTCACTTTTAGTTGTTTTCATGCTTAAAGTATATCATATATTCTAATTCGGTGGTTTTTAATATACCATTTATTTTCACTATTTTTCTCTTTCTTGCACACACTACCAATCACATAATTTCAAAATGTATTTAAACATTTTCCTACCTAAGGCCTTCCTACTTGGATTTCATCACCAAGGGGGAAGTCAACTTGGTTTTTTGGCCAAGTATAAACACATGGTTAATGGTATATATTGGAAAAGCACCTAACACCCTTATCATTAAAAGATTATTGAGGGGGTAGGCCCCAATACCAAACCAATACCATTTCCAACACATATCCCTTTCATCCTAAACATCCTAAAACCATCCATAGATTACTTTTTGTTTACCTACTTTTAGCCAATTTCACTATCACACTTAAAATAACACTTTATTATAATCTCACAACATTTAGGTTGACCACTTAGCATTTAATTTTTAATCGATTGCTTACTCTCTGTTCATTGTATGTTGTATTTTAAAAACTTGCATTGGATAGTGTTGGTGCAAGGTTTTGTATTATGTGCCTTAATTGGATCATTATCATTAACCAAATTTATTGTGTGTTTGCTTTCATTTCTTACTTTAAAGTAAATTGCAAATTTTTCCCCTATTTTCAGTACATTGTCATTCTGTTTGACATAATTTTTTATAGATTATCTTTTCCCTTGCTTGTAGTACTGAGTCAACTTGGTTGACCCAATATTCCTTTATTCCTCTTACATTACAGTACTAATTTTACCTTGTCAAATTTTTATCCTTCTTAGGTTATTCTCTATCTCAGGTTACAATATTAAGTCAACCCTATTGACTCTGTATTCTTGTTAGCTCAGTTTTTATACCTTGTTTTTAGTACTAGGTCAACCCAATCAACTCTATACTCTTATTTGTTCATTCTTATTTTCTTGTTTTTACATCAACTTAGCCTTACCTAATTCCTCTTCTTCATCATGAACTTCATATTTGAATGAAACATTGAGTTGAATTCAATGGATATGATGAGTCTTACCAACCCTAATAGGTTCTCCCATAAGTATTTTATGGATCCTATCTTATATGAAAGTAATGTTCATATAACCACTCACACTATAAACTATGGGATCCATCCTCATTCCTCTTCAATTATCAATCCTCTCTTCTCACTTTAAGATAAACCCAAATTAGATTATACACCATAAATTTTCTTCTTCATCACTAAGTTTCCTCAACATCAAGGAAATGATCCTTGTATTATTTACCATCTCATGATAAGTGGTCATGTTGAGGAGCCTCATTCACCTTCTCCCATGTTATCAAATGGATTTGTGGATACTATCTTCTTTGCCTCTTATCCTCTTCCTTGTATTTTGACCCTTTCTCATATACTGACTTCTTTAATTTCCTCTACCTCCATGCCTTGTATCTCTACTAACATGAAGGGTTCTACATCTAGTGGGCATCTTCCAAGACCCACTCTTCCCAATTCTTCCACTAATGCATTATTTTTTACCCATGGAAATCAAGCCTCTAGTGCTTCTTATGCTTATCCCTCTACTAGTCCATCTTTTTCCACACAAGCAAATTATGCCACTAGTGCCTCACTTACTAACAACTCTTGTCAAACTCCTAATAACACCCATAGTGGTACCCAAGACACTACTACCAACTCAAATTATTCAAAAAATAATGCAAATCAAACCCATGAACTTCTATTACAAACTCTTAATCAAATGAATGCTTTTCAAGCTAACAATGCAAATCAAATGATGAAAATGTAAAATCACCTTATCTATCTTCAAACCCACCCTCAATAGATGCCATGGGGCATGCATAATAAAAATGTTCCCCCACATTCTCTTAGGGATTCCCATGGTAATATTATCCCTCCACCTCTTTTTATTAATAATATAATCAAACATCTTCAAAATGAACCTATTACATCTCAGATTTCTAATGTCGATATAAGAGGTATCACCCCTACCATTTCTTACAATGGGTCAACTGATCCTACTCTTTATTTAAAATTATTTGGAAATATATATAAATATTAGTTCAAATTAAATACCTTTTTTTATACTAAGATATTAGAAAAAAAATCTCATGGGTGATGCTTTATATTGGTACAACAATCTTAAATCTCATTCCATTACTAGTTTGGAAGATTTAATTAATGATCTAGTCCAAGAGTTACAAACTAGTGATCTCCCTAAGAATACCTTGGCACATTTTATCAATTATAATAAACTTGAGATAAAAATTCCCAAGATTTCATTAAATGATGGAAGACATTGTCTAATGAATGTGAACATAATATGGCCGATGATACCCTGTTTCATCAATTTACTAGTGATCTTTTTCCCAAATTTTAATATCAAGTCTAAACTCTCTCCATGTACTTTGGAGGATTTCATTAACCAAGATAAGCATCAATATTTACTTATGCATCAATTCAATCCATCCTAACCTTCTATGGGTACTCATATGTTACTCAATAATAAGAATCACCATGCTAACAATGAAGGTGCCACATACTCTTATGATACCATTCACACTATTCATGCTATTGTTATTAGACAATATTTAGAACAAGCTTCCCTTCCCAACCCCATTACTGATCCTCATTTATCTTCAACCAATAACATCAATGTTGACAAACCTTTATCCTTAGTAGAATTACTAAAATGTCTACCAAGGCTTCTCCCACAAGAACTTAATTCCACTCATCCCATGAAATCTTGGTATGATCCTAATAAATTTTGTTGGTTTCATACTAGCTAGGGTAATTATCATAAGACCTATTGGTATCTTCTTAATTTGTCTATGGATTTCCTTCTTGGTCTCAATTTTGACCATGATTCTATAATTCATAAATTCCAACAAGCCCATGACATTGCCTTCAAATCCCATGAAACATAAACTAAATTTCAAGATTTTAATCAGGTTAATGCTCATTTCTCCATCTATAAATATCCTCTACCCAATCACTAAGACACATAATATAAACCTACCCCTTCACCAATAATGTTGATAGTTATTGACCCAACTCCTAAAGAGAATGTGGTTAGTATGACTAACATGTGAAGGGTCATTGATTTCATTGATCCTCAACCCATCTACACACCTATATTATCTTGCACATTTCATGTTGTCTAATATTCTTCTCTAACTCAATTGATGAACCAATTTCAACACCTCCCTTAGATAACATGTCTCATACTATTTATACCATCTCACCATCTTCTTTACCTAACACCAATGATACTCAAACTTCTATCAACATATCTTTTAATCTATATCAAACCACAATTGCATTAACTGCTACATCTTCTCAACATAAACTATAACCTTGTACTCTAATTAAAACTTCTACCTCTTACCAACATAAATTCAAATGTACTTTAGATCCTCCTTTTGAAGACCTCCTTTAACACTATGCACCTCTTTCCAATAATCTTCTTATGGATTATGATGAGTGGGATCCTATCATGAAACTCACTAATATCCCATCCAAAATCCCATTTCTCAAACTTATACGGAACTCTCTACATCATCATAACCATCTCATACAACTTTTATTCAAAATTAACATCCCTCATCCTCCCCTAGTAGGATGTGAAGCCACCTTATTTAGATAGGAAGATAACATATTGTAACAATGTGAAGAGATTTTTGTACATGTTTATGAAACAATGGATACTTCTCTTTCCCTCAAATTCCCATTACTTTTATAATTCTTGATGAGATCTACTTCATGTGGATGATCCTCCTCTTTTTATCAGTGTCTAAATTGGTGATATCTAAGTCAAGAATGCTTTGATTGATGAGGGTTCTAAAATTTGTGTTACCTCTCTTGATTTTATTAAAACCCTTGGATATTTTGAATGAAATATTAAGTCCACATGAAACACATGTCAAGGCTATGAGAAAATGCAAATGCCTCCTTTAGTTTTTGTGAGGATCCCCATTACCATCCCACCTATCACCATTTGTGTGAAGGTGATGATATTCAACTTTACTCTATATTAAAATGTTTTGATTGGTAGGCCATGGACTCATTTCATGAGATTAATTGCCTCTTCTACTTGCCAATGCATCAAATTTCATTATAATGGAACCATCTATAGGATTTAGGGTAACACTAATCCTTGGAATTTTGAACAATTCTAAGACCATGGTGTATTCAATATTCCTACCCTTGATCCCTTGCCAAGAATTCCATTTCATGAATCTTAATGATTTAAATTTCTCATCAATTCCACTCGAGGTTACAATGGTCATCCCAAACTCATCGAGAATATTTACCCTAACCTTCTAGATTATAATGATGATGATCTTGATGAGAACAATCTCAAGATTAAAACTTTGGATTACTCACCTCATCTCATCTCTCAGCTTCCCACTTATTTTTAACCTTGTTCCCATCAACCACCTTGTGATGACATCCCCATTGTCTTAACTCAGACTCAACATTCCATTCATCACACCATATCAAATGACAAGGTCATCCCTACCTACATCATTGATATTAATACACATAATTATGATGATGGATATACCTTGGATAATCCATTTTTAGGAGGTTTAGTTTAGGCTTGAGATGTTGAGATTATTCATTATCATCCCTCTTTGATTTGGTCTTTTAGTATATCTTCTCATATTCCATCTTATCTCATTCCTAATTTTAGCATTTTCCCTCTTTATCATAGGGTAGAAATGGTGTGCACACCTCCAATTGTTTAAGAATCTCATAGGAGTATACTTATGGATCATGTTATGACTATTCCCTATCACTTTTATAGATACCTCAAACCTTATATCCTACTTATCCTTTAGATGCATGAAATTGCCCTTCAACCTTCTATAGACACCACCCTTCCCTTAATAAAGCCCAATTTGAATCCCATTCCCATTATCACTCTTGTTGAGTCTCTTCTTACTTTTGTTCCTATTACTCCTTCAGTCAAACCTTGTCTAATTTTTCTACCAAACCCACCTTCTCTTGGTGATGGTTTTTTCTCATTACCTCAGTTAGCTCCTTCACCCACCAAATGGGTTGATCAACCTTATTATGACATTCATAAAGTTTTTGGTCACTCAACTAGATATTTTTCCCTATACCAAGCTCCCTCAGCTTCTATTTTACCTCCTCCTATGAGTACACCCTCTACTCATAAGTGTATCTATTGCTTCTACGACATAGATAACCACACAATCATCCATTATTGTAAGCTATGATAATATATTGAAACTTTGCATCCCACTACTCCTTAGCCATTAGATAAGGCTATTCCTCCTCCAAAAGTATTACCTAAGTATATTCTAAATTAAAAAGAGGCATATTGTGTCTGGTACCAATGTGACACACATCACACTAATCATTGCCACATCCTTTAACAACATCTCAAGGATCATCTCCTAAATATTCCTTCACCTTCTATTGTTCCTCCCATAGGTCATTCTCACAAGAAGGCTCCCCATTCTACCCTCATGGTTCCACCTCTTATGGTTCCATCTCCTCTTGTGGTACCTTCTCCACCTACTATTATTCTACCCATGAGTCCCTAACCCATGGACCTTCCCTCACCTATGGATCTTCTCCACTCATGAGTCTATCTCCCATAGATCCTTTCCCATTAATGACCCCTTCATGTCTCATATAAACCACTCCCATTAATTATTTTGAGCATCCCCTACATGATAGCCCTTATGATCATGATACTTAAAGCATTCATATCTTTAATATTGAGGAGATTCTATATGAAGTATTTTCTCAACTTTCACTTAAGATTGATGAGACATTAGCTACAGTTCAAATTCAACTTCATTGATACTTATCAAATGTTATGGATAATGTATGTGGACAAATATATCAATACTTATGAACATAGGCATGGTGTTCTTGCATTTTCATTTGGATTAGATGTGTGATTCAAATTCAAATGTATTTATTTATTTTTATATCATTTGACATTGTGTCAAATTTTTATCTATCTTACATGGTGACTTTGGTTTTGGACTTACATTGATTATGATGTCATTGAGTTCTCTTATGGATTATTTTTCATTATTGCATTATTTTTATTCTTGAGTTATTTTCTTATGAATATTTTTTTATTTTTAATTATTTTTTACTATATTATCTCTATAAACACAAATAATTTTGATTGTGACTTGGTTCTACAAACCTTACTCCCTTTAAGTCATTCTTTCTTTACCAAGTGATTAGTTAGCAAATCATTCATTTCATTATAATCTCGTTTTATTGGTGCACTTTGGATATCCTTTTCTTCCCCTTTATTCCCTTTCACAAACTAAGCATATATATGGTAGAGACTTGACATAACATGCTAGTTCATCATTAAACTTAAGTGTTATAGTCAGTCTTGTCTTTAGATACTTAGCTTCCTTAAGCCAAATCCTAAATCTCATTCATGTGTATCACTCTATCTCTCATGATTAGTCATTCCAAGTTCGTATGGAGGAGGAATATTAAAATACATAAAACATAAAAAATATAAATCATTTAACAAAAGGAAATAATCTAAGGCAACATTCAGAAGTCTCAAAAGTCAAATCAAACTAAAAGACATGATTTTAAGGACATATCTTTTTTTCTAATCAAAGCTCAAAATCCATAGTTGGCCTCACAATAGAGATGAGGTCCATTTGAGTGTGATAAGATAGTAGATTAGAAAAGGAGAATAAAAAAATCTTTTAGTATTACCTACTTTCTCATGCAAATACCCAATATTCATAGTAGACTGACGACTTTGTAAGGGGTACTGAGGAATGGGGAACATGCCATGGGAACGTAGGTCCATTTTAATTTCCTTTTAAAAAACAACTAATATGAGTTGATCTTAGTAGCACACTTATTTTTCTACACATATTTGTGTTGATAGAGAACAAGTATCCTCTGTATATTGGTGATTGCTAGTCACTTAGTGTCTTCTCATGTCCTTACTATGCCTCGTATCTCTTAAGGTCTTCTCATTAGATTCCTACATTATGATTTTTACATTCCTATGTTCAATCCCTATAGCCTTAATATTTCCCCTTGAGAAATATTATTTTGTTCACTGATCACTCCCATATGTATTCCATTTGTGAGTTATATTGTAAGAACATGGATAGGACCTGACCTTCCTCACAAATTACCAAAATTTAAAATTATCATTCCAAACATCCCCATTATACTAGATTTTCACATTATTTCCACCCCATTGGTGTTCCCTGTGTGATTTGTAGTGTAAGACCATGGATAGGACCTGGCCTTCCTCACAAAATTTTTCAATATCTAAGTCACAACAAAATTACATGTGTCAAATATGAGATACGTTATGATTGAGTATGAGTTACATGCCATTGCCATGATTCCCATCTTCATTTAGTATGTTTTATGCTTACTTCATTAATATTTTCACTTTTATCTTCTTATTTTCCAATTACATGTAAGAATCCAACCACTTTTATTAATTTTTTCATACTTCCCAAGTTGAATTAGTATGATTAATTTAAGACCAATTTTTATAATTTTATTTTTCTTTTACACTTCCCAACATGATTTAGTATGATTGATTGAATTTTTTGATTTGTTTTTAAACCATTTGGTCTTTCACACTCTTTCCACTTTATTACATTATTTTAATACTTCCTAACATGATTTAGTGTGATTTTACTTATTGTAATTTGGTGCCAAATATTTTTCATGGTTTAAAAACAAAATTTTGCACTCTTGTTTACCACTCTTTTGTTTCTTATACTTAGTCATATTTTGTTATTATACATTTCTCAATGTGACATAGTGTGTAGTGCATTTGTTTTTGATTGATTATACTTTACCAAGTTTTTTTGCCTATTTCTTTTTAACCATGCATGTGCCCTATATAATGATAAAAAAGAAATTAAAACACATATATTTCCTATAGCATATATAATAACAAAAAAATATATGTGCTAGAAATAAATATATCCATGCATCCAAAATCATAACCATAAAACAAACACATAAGATCAACATTGAACTATCAAAAAAAGATATCTCTATACATATTGTGTGCTTTTGATACAAAGTAAAAAAAATACATCATTCTAGTTCTAAATCTAGGATTTATCATGTCTATCTCGTGGCCTCGACATATTTCCCATAGATTCCTCAAAAAATCCCCTCTGAATAGTATATTGTAAAGAGGATGTTCAAGATCTCAAGCCTACTACCTATCCTTATAGGTTAGCTACTTGGTCTTGTACCTATCCTAGCTAAATTTCAAATGCATGGATTTATCCTAAGCTAAGGCCTACCATGTTTGTGCCTCTCTCACTCCCACCCTTATTTGTGGTTGTATCCCATGTTTGCATGCTTATAGTCACCTCGAGGCCTCCCTTGCTAGTCTAAACCAACTTTCCTGAGTTGGGATACATGGTACCATGGGATAAGCTAATGTGGTAGGTTCATATGGTATCAACACCCCATATAGAATATCATGGGGTGCTCCCCTCACCATGGATCCCCATCTGGTCTCTTTCTCATCTATATGATCTATAACATTCAAACCAAATAAATGTTAGATCATAGATATATATCATAATCTATTTATCTCTACTATATCAATCAAATCTCATATAAGTATTATTTTATTTTAAAAATCTTAAGCAAATTTCAACCATTTATTACCTCTCTAGATGTCCCCTATCACCGTCTCCCCATCTGCTCATCCACTAAGTACTTCTCTCCATCGGCTCATCCCATAAGTACCTCATCTTTGGGACACCTCCAAATCAAAGAAAACCCTAAGGTCACCACCCATACATGTATTATAACTCACCTCAATGGTGCCTCTATAGACTAGCTCTACCTTGGGTCAACTGACAGTTTATCCTAGATGACCACCCTCTAAGCTTTATCTCATTATGAGAATCTTTGTCGACAGTGTGACTAAGGTGGTTAATATTCATCCTATTATGATACCTATGACAGTTCTACATCTACATCCATACCCTATCTAACTACCAAGTATCATACTCAACCAATCCATGGTCTTACATTCCATGGTTTGATCTCTAGTCTCAAGATCAATGCCCCTCCTCCTCCTTTCCCCATCAACTCTCTCACATCCCAAGCCTAAAATGTGGTTACTACTATAAGATCTATCAGATGTGGGAATTTGATCTAATTTAGCCAATGGATGTAACTCTACCCACTAGATGAAGTGTCTCATGATCCATGCTCATGCTAACTCTAGTGCCACCATCACCCAAATCAACCAAATTATTGTAATGTGTGCTTATAGTTGCCACATAATCTCTCCTCATGTGGCTGTCTATAACATTAACACAATGGGGAATGGATCATACCACCTAATACTATATTCATATCAGTACTCAAGGTAATCTATCATCAACCACATAGGAAAACCTAGCTATTTAGTACAATGAAAACTTCTCATATATCTAGGCACTAAGTAATACCACTGACCCCATGTCTTCTATCCTCTAGACAATATCCCATACATATCATGCATGAGCTAAAACTAGATGATAAAACCCAAGTCATAGACTACCCATACTCCAATATTGACTAATATAAAGCTATCACATATAAAGGTGCCTTGCCATCTGATTTGTGAAAAAACACTCATGTTGTCATAAGTCTTATCATAACCTTCCAAATATCTAAAATTTGGGAAATATAAACATCAAATAGACTCACCCTTAGTCTCAGATAAGTCCTATCCAATAAAGTCTCCCATTGGGATAATGCTCACCTCTCTTCCAAAACCATCTAATATCCTCATGATCATTGGTGTCCCTCCTATAGGAAGTTCAAGCAATGCATGGACATACTAAGTTGACCTAATGGTATTGGGTCAACCATTTAGACTTAATAAACTAAGTTAACCCTTTCATTTCCCCTTTTAGTATTAAGTCAACACTTTAAATTCACTAAGTTAGCAATAGGGTACTAAGTTGTCTTTCTTCTCCAAGTAATTAAGTCAACCCATACCTACTAGGTTGAACCTATAAAAAAATGATTTTCAACCTACTAGGTCAACTGGGTCAACCTAGTTCTTTCAAACTATTGACTCTTTGACCCACTTATAATAAATGCCTTTAGTATTTATTACTCCAATTCTTTTTAACCCATTTACCCATTTGACCTCTAATTTCATTAACAACTTCTTAGGGTTCATTTCAGTTTCTAAAATTGGTTTAAAGTGTGAATTTATATAAAACACTTAATTTTAAATAACATACTAAAAAAAATTTAAAATTATTAGTTGCTTACATGTGCTGTACTCCATGCTGCTGTTAGGCATTCTTCTCATCTTAGCTATCATAACCTCACCATCTTGGATTTTTCATCTTTTACTAATTCTCTCAAAGCTCTATTTTTCTCTCAAAATAGTCAAATAATAGCAAATGGATTTTTTTCACCTTATTTAAAGTTACTATTCATAATTATTTACCCTTCAAATATTTACCATCAGATTCCTTATTTTGATCATATCTCTATTTTCACTAACTCATTTTTCAAACCATAGTTTTTTTAGGAATCGTGACATCATAGATAATATTGTCCACTATTATATGCATATATTATATTTTTTTTGATTTTTCACTCTTTTTTTGGCACTAATATTTATAGGTTCACCTAATATTCCTCACATTGGATGACTTCACATCTCTCACATCTCCTTCTTTATCTAAAACACTATGGTAAGTAAAGGTATGTGTTTTTCAATTATATCCTTTCATTTATCTTATTTACTTGTTAATTCACTTTACTTAGCATCAGCATTATGTGTCATCATGTTCTATTCCCAAAGCACCATCCCATGTTATACTTATGTGACACGTGATGAGCTTCAAGTGGGGCATATGTATACACATAATATTTTCAAACTTTTATAAATTATTGATGCTCTCTATATTATAGGAACCTATCAATTCTCAATATATCTAAGTAAATGACTTAAGGGGTGTATTGAGAAAGGGATGGGAAGACCATTGGTGCTTTGTAGGATTGTTATCCCTTTTTCCACTTGTTATTTACACACTTAACTCCTAAAAACCATTCCCCTAAGCTTATCCTTCTCTCTTACACACTCCTCTAGTATTTTACCACCTTTAATACCCCTTTTCCTAACCTAAAACCCTTTTTGATAGTTTACATGACTAGGTCTATTGGGTCAACCTTGTACTCTTATTGGTGAAACTCATTTAGGGTATATAGGTCAGCTCTTTACTGACCTAGCTCGTGACCTAGTGAGTTTTTATCAATAAAAATACTAGGTAGACCTTGTTAGCCAAACTTTTTGGAAGGGCTTAGGGTTAAATCTACTTATATACACACAATCATTTTACCATTATTTAGAGAAGATAAGAAGTAAGAGATATTATGCATATATTTATATACCATTCTAATTAAGGAGCAAACTTAGGCTTTCATACTTTCTTTGGAGATATATATCTTGTCTTATGGATAAGTATTTTGAATGAATTGATAGGTTGTGTAGCCTAAAGTTGATTTATCCTTATCATTGTTACATGCCACAACAACCTCTTGTGGAGCATTTGGCCAAGGGAGAGATTGAGGCTCGATAGGTTCATATTCAAAGGTAAGTATTCTTAAAGTTGTTCCTCTTTTTTCAAAATATATAGATATGCATTCATACTTGTATTCCATGCATTAGGATTTATTATAAATTGATGTAAGTATATGTCTCTTATGCATGTTTAATTTTTATTGTTTATTACCCCCACTTTGTGCCACAAGTTTTGATGAGCATTCAAGTAGATTTATTTTCTTTACTTATTATTAGTATAGTGAATATGAAAACATAGGAATTACTTAGGGTTATTACATAGTTTTTATTGATTAAAGGATTTGAAATCCTCCCTAGTATTATTAATGTGATAAGAGATCCCCTAATTGGGTCTAGTAGATCCACATATTGGTCATGTTCTTGATTATATAATGTATCCTCAATTGTAAGTGTAAGTAGGATCTATCTTCTCTGAGCTAGGATTGATTTGTAAATTTGATACATTTTTGATTACATACATTATACCACCTTGGATAAAATATATTTAGTAATTATAGATTCAAATACACATATCTTGAATAAGGTGAAGGGTGACCATGAACTGTGACCTCTACATATGGTATACATAATAGAAAAATAGATACCTTAGTACTTCATAATTGAAGATGTAGGTGAATTATTTATGAGATTTTAGTAACATGTCCATAATAAAAATTAATGGGTCAATGCTATCAATTATGCACTCAAAAGGGTTACTATGAACTGGTGGTTAGTACATAGAGAATTCCACATGACATGGGACCAATCCTATGAGTTATTGATTACAAGGTTTTAAGTACTAGAAGATGTGTGATAGGAGTGGGCAATTTTTTAAGAAGGAGAACCTCTTAGGTTATAAATATACATGTGTAATGAGGTTTGGATGGGAGAAGGATTTGATAAACAATACTAGCCTCATAGTTTTATTTATACTTTTGGGGTCATTCATAAGGTATGGTACATTCACCAAAAGTGTAGAAAGGAAACAAACCATTACAAATAAATGCAAAGAAATTTTATATAGACCTTTGTATTTGAGAGTGATCATCCCATAGTCCATCAAGATCTAAATAAAATGGATACTTTCTTATCACAAGGACAAGTTGAGGATTTGATAACTCTGGTGGATTCTCCTCTAAAATTGAATTTGGTTTATGACTTTGAAGAGACATCAAATTTTTATACCTTGATTGAAGAGAAAGAACATGGAGAAATTCAATCATGTCACCATATCCAAGACTAATCAGAGGATAAATATGATAAGAAAGTGAAGATGATATGGATCTTCAATATTTATTTGTACTAGAAAGTGATCTAGAACCACTATTAGAGGATGTCATAGAATAAACATAAGAAGATAGGCTATGATAGATTTATTTTCTAGAATGAGAGGCTGAAAGAAAACTATGCAACACCATCCTTGAAGGAGAGTGAAATATTTATCAAGAGCCTTTCAAAGAACATATTAGGAGAATTAGTACATAGGAGGTACCTAAGCTGGTTCATATAGGTAATATTAGACACATTTCAACATCTCGTAAGTGTTACAACTTATAAGAGATTATGAGGACATCTTACCCACAAAATTTGTAGAAGTGAAAGGTGTTAATCCATATATTGGAGAAATGTGTTATGCCTATTTTATACACCCCCCTAAATTTTTCAAAATCTATACTTACTACCATAGAGATGACCCTGTCATGAAACCTAAAACTATGTCAAGGACCCTATTAATTGATAGTATTTTAGATGAATTTTTTATTGTGAAATAATAATGATTGATTGATGAAATTTTATTTATGTTTAAAGTCATTTTAAAAATCATTGTGGACTAATGAATAAAATATGCATATATAGTTATGGATGTGATTAGTCATTCTGTTATTCATATTCAACTCATATTTGATAGTTTTAGTTGATCAATGAACTTTTAGTTTTTTGTTATTTCATTTGATTTATAATGTTTCTTTGATATTCATAGTTTATTTGATTCATGGTTCAAAATAGATAATGGTGTTTTGACACCTTGATATAAATTTAACTTGAAGGTTAATGCATTTGAAAGATTTTTTTGAAGGTGTAATTTTGATTTATGGTTTAGTTTAATTCATTATTGATGACATGATGGATATTTGAAATTTTTATTTGTTTATATCAAATTTTAAATGCTATAATTTTTCTCCACCTAGCCTATAGTATTTCTCTTTGTTGGATCATTTGATGATTTGATTACTTAATCACATGGTTTATGGTTCATATGATAGCTTTGGAAGGTCTATTCTACGTTGTGAGTTTTTTCTATCAAATTTTCAAAGTATATAATATAATTTTAAAAAAAATAGAAGATATATGTCTATGACCCAAAGTTTCAAATGTTTTAAAAATTAAGTGTATGTCTTGATCACATACTTTAAGTCTCTCTAATACTTTTAAAACCTATCTTAGCATTCATGGCATAATTCATAATCATGAGGCTAGGACATGGGCAATTAAATTATGTAATGTTTATCATGGAGCTACCCTAATTCACTAAGTGTCATGGTCCTTAATGTTCATCATGAAACATTTCAATGAATTTTGATTTGGTTGACTTGGAGACTAGATGGCATTTCAATTCATCATGGGACATGAGTTGGCATGGGTGTTAAATGTGAAAGCATAATATCAATGATTCAAGATCAAGATGAGGATTTGGTGGTATATTGGCATTAATGAATAAATGATCTCTTTGACTGATGTAACTTAGAAAAGAAATTAGTGTGAAATATAGTCATTGCTAAGTTTAATCATATTGATAAATAATTTAGTGGTGTTGCTAAAGTACATGATAATAAGTTTGAGCCAATGGAAAACTAACACGTCAGCTGAATAATTACAGTGGAAGGTTGGCATATATAAGTTTTTTTTTCTTGATATTTATTCATTTTCCTAAGATCTTATATGGGATCAAAGCTCTAGCTATTTGGGATTGTGTAGAGATTTTGGAGGTTGATAGTTAGGGAATTTTGGGAAAGTGACACTAGGTATGGTTTTACAAGTTTTGATCAATTTTTTAAGAAATATGGAACTATTTGTGAGAAAATTACAAGTTCAGTGAAAGAATAGTTCTATCTATGTGTGAATGAAAGCTCTTAGTGCTTCTTATATGGTTTTAAGAATAAAATATGAATCAAAAAAGTGAAAAACATATAAGTTTATCTGCATGCAAGCTTTTTGGAAAGTTAAAATGGTTTCTTTAAAGTTTGGAGATAATATTTTTCTATACATAAAACAAAAAATAGAAATAATATGATTCTATGCATGGAAATTTGAAGCCTTTCAAGGAAATACATGAATGATGACCTCTAGTTTTGGTTCAATGTTGAAATATAAGGCGTAGGTTTTATATATTTTTGAGTGACTCTTTCAGAAAATTATTTCAAAGAATATTTAGTTGTGACAGTGGTACATGCTTGTCAATCTCAGTATGAAGGGTTCTTTTTATGGTATTTTAGGTAAACTCTTTGGCATGCAGATGTTTTTAAGGTCCTATTATTTTTTTTAAGTTTTTAAATATTTATATTTCATGGGTTGAAGTGATGATAGTCTTACATAGATTTTTAGAAATATTAGAAAGTTTACAAATCTTTCTCGACTATCACCATGCAAAAAATTGTTTTTTTTGGATTTTGGAGTGTTTTTGGACAACTAGGTATGTAAATATGTTCTAGTTGAAATTGATATCAAACCCAGGGTTTATGTTTATGATGAATACTTAAGTACTTCCTAGACAAAGAGATGAATGAGTCTAGAAATAGTGATGGTGTGGACCCTAGAAAATATTTAAGAAATTTAGTGCTTGTGGTTTTAGTTACTATTACCACTTGGATTTTCACACTTTGAGGAGATGTCTTAGCTCTCCTCATCCAAATGGCACAATTGAAACACCTCTATGATTTGGATGAGCCTAAGAATGAAGTGAATATCTAGATAGGGCTAGCTCCCTTGATGTACCACTTGTAGATCACTACTACACCTATGCTTATGAGGAAAAGGGAGAGAGAAAATATAAATAAAACTATCCTAAAGGAGGTGATACACCAAAATAATTGATGACTACCAACTAGCTGCATGTTACACATGAGAACAAAGGACTAAACAAATATACACTTATCCAATCTACATATTCTCAAATAAATATTTCATTATGAGGTTATGGTGAATGTTTAGGCTAGGAGGACTAAACAAGAGGTCTATAATGACACTATTGAATACGCTAACTCACTTAACCTTAACACTTCTTAGAACACTTCATAATACATAAAACATTAAAAAAATCAATTTTGTACCCTATCCATTCAATTATGAAACACCTCAAGTAGATGGAAATGGTCTCTAGAGAGTCCTCTACAAGATCCAAGTAATTATGATATATTTTGATGCATCTCTAGCCTTGTTTTCCCAATCAGGTCCTTCCAAGGGTTTAACATGGGTTTTGGCTTATTTTAACATCTTAAGCTTTGTTCATAAAAAAATGACATTCAAATCTCACTCAATTCCACACAATGATTATTTAGGACCTTGAATAACTCATCCTAGCTCTTTAGATCTCTATGCAAAGTGCTAAGGGAGATACAAGCACTTAAAGTTGTCCTATCGAGTTCCTTTCTCCTTTTCTTATAGGCTTAAGTTGGTCCTAAGCCAAAAATGGATTTATTTGTGACTTATCTACATATCAATAGATAAAATACATCTAAAATGATCCCATAAACATGTCTAAATGGTTTAGAATTCTCATCTCAAGGTGGAAGAGAAAATGACTCTCTATTTGGCTTCTAGGCCTAACCATGCCTAATAGGCCTGCCTAAAAGTTTGAGAGTCTAGGTCATCTTATTAGGATTCCTAAATATATGCCTAGTTTCCATTTTTTTATAGGTGTCATATAACTTCCTACACCTCTTTGGAAGGTTAAAAAATCTCCTGGTCTAACCTTTCATCTTACTCTCCAAAACCTACCAGCTTGTGCATAAAGGGAAGTACCCTATGTCTATGAAAAAATAGAATGTAATTCCCATATTTACTCATAAAATTTGAAGGTTTTATTATATTACTTAGGTCCTAAAGATTATATATACCAATTTTAAACTCTTGGCCTGGTCATTAGGCCTCCTAACTCATATCTCCAACATAGATTCCTAAAAGAGGTAGACTGTATAGGGGTCCTTCAAACTATGTTTATGCATCCTCAAATGTCTCTTTATATTTTTTAAAATATAATGAGGGAATTTTGAGATATTTTACACCATTATTATAAAATTCAAAATTTTTTACATCTCTTATGACCTATATTTTCACCTTGAAACATAGCCTCACTTGGTTAGGCTTGACTAGTAAGTTGAACATGTCTGTATGCTTCCCCTGCCTATAGGTGAAAATAATTTTTTTGGAGATAATTTCATTGATATTGAATCCTATTGAAAACTTAAATTACATCCCATGGTTACTTGAGTCCCCATTCCATGTATTTCTATGCCAAAGACTTAGAATAGTTATCAACTGAGTCACTATCAGCTATAGTTGATTGTAACTGACTATGTACGACAGAGTAGGGGGTTTTATGAATAAGACGTCACCTTATAACATTTCAAACATGAATTATGATACATTTTATATATTTTGGATCCATAATATATAGATAAACATTGGCATCCTTATGCTCAATCTCGTACTATGGATGATGTGAAGGTAATCGATCAACTATAGGTCAACTTCTTAGTAGAGAGAAACCTGTAGATGTAGATTAGACCTTGAAACACCATTAATAAACTCCTATTGATGATATTCATGTTAATTATAACTCAATTTTAACTCAATAAGTTCATCTACACATGATAATATGCCTTATATTACCAACATGTAAAACAAAGTTGCTCAAAGACTCAAAATCCTGTAGATGTCATTGATTGAGTTTAGTGCATAACTAGGCAATTTGGGGTCTCCAAAAAAACATTTTTCATTGATCATATACCCATAAAATTTTTTAGAGTCCTTTTCTTATATGGATTATTTAAAGTTAAGTCATCAAGATGCATAAATTTCATTTGGAACCTTGTTGTATGTCATCGACAAAATGGTGAGGTTCTTTATTTTTACATTTTGGGGATCATGTCCCAATATACTATCATCTCATGCTTGATCAAAATTTTCAATTATATATAAAAATATAACCTTAAAAATATGTCTATCATAAACTACACCACATGATAGGATTTTTAAAAAATTTCCATCACTTGTTTCCACACTTTAAAATGACACTTCAGCTCTCTGCTAACACTTATAGGTAGGTGGACATTTTGATGTATACAGGCAGTGAATGGGAGTGTGAATAATGTGTATGATTTTTATCCTTTAAAGAGTTTTAGACTTATATTAATACCTCCCAATGTACTCTCCATATCTCAAAGTGTCTGAAACACCATTAAGGTTCTCATCTATCATGACATCATCATGAGATACCTGTATGTACACCTTGACTAGTATGCAGGTCATGTATGCGTATGCACAATGAGTATATTTTGACCTCATGGATAAACTTCAAATAATATGCCAATTACCCATATTGTTTATTATCATTATTATGGTCTTATAACTAGCTTTAAAACATATATTTCAATGTGATATCCTTCTATAAGGATGCCTGCAAACATATCTTCATGATTGCCTAACTGTGTTTCTTGCATATGATTGAAAAATCATGGGTTTTTGCTTTGGAGACTGAGATTGAAATGTGAGGAGATAAATATAACCTTTGAAACATGTAAACCAACACATATTTACCCTCAAAAATTACTATCAAAGTAATATGATCCTGTAAATGGTGGAAAACTACCTGTAACATAGAATGGTGCATTCACTTACAACCTGAGATGATTTGCATATCCAAACACCTTAAACACTAAACCAAGAATGGGGATAATTTGAATATATATTCAAAATCATATGGAAAAAACATCATCAAGTGAATTTTATAGACTTATCCAAACTAAGGCAAAACCTATAAGGTGCACAAGTTAGCAAGCATAATAGATAGTCTAACTTCTTAGGAATGGTTCATAAAGCACAATCCATAATTACTATAAAAAACATAAAATAGAAGATGAATTAGTGTATAATACACCCCCAAGATCATTTTTATTGAAATCTTTCTTGATGATCATACTAATTACAAACCTGGAGGCTATTCTTGCTTACCAAGCCTAGTAAAAGGAGAGAGAAGTAGTTTTCTTCCTTTCTTGAAGATTATGATCAAATTGATCAATGTAGTAAGTGTATGGAAGACCAAGTGACACTCTTGAAATTTATTCAACTATATAAATCCATAAAATTCCATATACCTCATGAAATGCTCATTTCTTTCAAGAAAACTACCCCTTTTTCTGAAGAACCTACCACTTTTTAGTTAGTAATAGTTACTAAAGGATTCTTAAGACACATAGGATGTGACATCACCTTTTGGAACCTTAAAATATCTCAAATAGATCATACAACTCATTTAATTCTCTATTAATGACTCAAAATGATAAATTAACTAATTAGACTAAGACTAAGGCTAAAATGACATTAAAGTAGATCAAACAGATTATAATACACCTTATGACATAATATTAGACCCTAAAAACATCTAAAAAGTCAATTTTTTACCTATAAGGGGCCTAATTTGACCTGTACGATCAAATTTTCTCAATAATTATATAATTAATTATTTATTTTTTCAAATCATATGTTAAGGTTATCAAAAGATATGTAAAAGGTCAGTATGTTATGTATGTTTACATGCACGAAATGATTTTCATTAAAATATTTGTAGGCTTTTTGTGCATCTAAAGATGATGACATATTATGAGATTTTGATTCATAAGTTTATGGTCTAAAAATATCATGGTTTGTTAACTCATAAAGATGTTTTGGTCATAGTTTGGTTTAAACATGTTGCTAGAAAGTTTGTTTCTAGACGTCTACTTTCAGGATATAAAAATGTGATTGGCAGTGTTGGGAATTGGAATCATTATGTGAAAATCTGAATTGGATCAGTAGGCTATGTTGAAAATGATAACAACATGAATCTTTAAAAATGTACAAGGATAATTTTGAATAGACATAAAGATAATTTGAAGAACATGAGATTTTATTTAAAGTTTAATCTCAATATTGAAGTTTTAAGATTTTATTTAAAAATGGATATTGAGATTAATATTTTTTGATACTTTGAAGTTGATATTAGAATCTTATATTTAAATTATGATATTAAGGTCAAGGTACTCTACCAATTCTCATCTAAAATCTATATAACATAGTATATTTGAAGGAAGTAAGGATGGTTTGATAGATACTTCCAAATATAAATTCTATGTCATTTAATTGAATAGCTCAACTTATTATTCATTTTGAAGTAATATGTTTGAATTTGTAGTTTCATTTTGAAAATTTTAAGAATTGTTAAGTTGTAGAGCTAAAAGCTTCACTATTATGCAAATGGTGGAGGTTGCTGAGTTACAGAGTAACCAACATCGGTCAGGCCAACCAACATCAGTTATCTCTAGCTACACAGTAACTAGCATCGTTATAGTCAGCCGACATTGGTCAGACAGGAACTGACATCGGTCACCTGTGTGTTTTTAGAACTGTTCTAATTTTAGATGAATAGTGAGTTTGCATGTAAAGACTAATTTTAGTCTTGAGTCTGTATTTCTAATTATTGTTTGTTTTGGGTTCTATTTAAGAGACCCATGGGGCCGTATTGTAATGAGGACTAAGAAGGATTATATCCTCAAGTGTAAGATCTAGAAGGTCTGCAAGAGTGCAAGATCAGGAAGATCTACAGGTAAGCAAGGTCAGTTGATCTACAGGGTAGTAAGATCAAGTAGATCTATGGGTGTGTGTGTGTGTAAGCTTAGTTAGATCTACGGGGTAGCAAGATCAAGAAGAACTGCAACACACGATGTAAGCAAGACCAAATTATATCTGTAGGGTGCAAGATCAAGAAGGTCTATGGATGAGAGTAGGCAACAATAACTATTGGGTTGATTGTCATTAGAGGGAACAACTCAGTGTTGAGTTGGTTGTAATTGATTGAGAGAGAGAAATATTGAGGGAGAATTACTGTATGCCCAAGAGGTGTGGGAAGAGTGAGATTTCTTCATTGTATTTCCTTCTAAAAGAGTGTTAATATAGATTGTATTGTTTCTCGTATCTCATATTCTTTTCTATTTCTGAATTCTAGTTACATATTACTTCTGGTTTAATTCTATGTTTAGTTGCTTATACAAAGGTAATCAATTACACTCTTAGGAGAGGATCTTGACAGTTGGTATTAGAGCTTGGTTCACTGACAAGTGGTTCATCAGAGCGGGTTAGTGTTTGTTGATTACATGTTCACTCTCAGGGGTTTTCGATTGAGTGGGAGTAAAGCAATGGCAGAAGAAAGTAAACTAAGAATGGAGAAATTCAATGGCAAGAATTATCAATTATGGAGGATGTAGATAGAGGATTATCTATATCAGAAAGATCTATATTTACCATTGGGTGGGGTTTCATGTAAGCCCACATGTATGCAAGATGAAGAATGGAAGGTTCTTGACAGAAAGGCTCTTGGAGCTATAAGGCTGACCCTGGTAGCTTTTGTGTTTTCCAACTTATCTCAGGCAAGGACAATGGTAGAGTTAATGGAATCTTTGGCAAGATGTAAGAAAGTAGGTACACTTTATCTATCTACTTATATTACTGATTCTCCTTCTATTTTATCTACTTCAAATGTAGATGCAAAGATGAGGCTTTGTAGGCTTGGTCACATGAGTGAGAAGGGAATGGATGTTCTTAAGTCAAAAGGTAAGCTTTTAGATTTGATAGACTGAGATTTCTGTGAGCATTGTATTTTTGGGAAACAGGTGAAAGTGAGGTTTCTCACAACTGGGTCAACAAAGAAGAAGCACAGGTTGGAGCTTGTTCACACAAACATGTGGAGACCAGCTCAAGGAGCTTCTATTAGAGGATCATAGTATGATGTTTCTTTCATTGATGAAGCTACAAGAAAGGATTGGGTTTATTGCATAAAGGAGAAATTTGATGTTTTTGACATATTTAAGAACTGGAAAGCCTTGGTTTTCAAGGAGAAGATGATGGACAGAGATCAGCTCAAGAGGTTGAATAATTTTGAGCAGGGCAATGTTGATTTGGATAAGGTTATGATCTAAAATGAGCTTGTAGGTAAAAATCATCACTCACAAGAAAACACAGATACCGACGTTGGTCAGGTGAGAACCGACGTCGATCAAGTAGGAACCGACGTCAGTCTGGTGGAGACCAAAGTCAGTGATGTCAGGTAGGTGGAAATTGACGTCAGTCAGTTGAGAATCAATGTCGGTTAGGTTGGTTAGGTGGAACTGACATTAGTCAGGTGCAGACTAAGAGATGACTGGGATCGGTCACTATCAGAATGAAATTTGGGCAGACAGTAAGCTATCAATGAGTCTCAAACACCCATGAGGAGGTCTAAAAGGGTAAGTAAGCCTCAAATTCATTATTCCCCTTCTTTCTACTACTTGTTTCTCACTGATGGTAGAAAACCAAGAAGTTTTGAAGAGGCAATGCAGGTAGAATCTAAGAAATAGTGGGAGCATGACATGAATGAGGAAATTGATTCCTTGGAAGAGAACCAAATGTGGGATTTGGTAGAGTTGCCAACTGGAAAGAAAGTACTAAAAAATGAATGGGTTCATAGGTTAAAGGAAAGAGAGAATGGACAAGTGAGACGTATGGCCAGGTTGGTGTTGGAGAGGTTCAATATGCAGGATGCAAAATTGGTTAGCACACCTAGACCAGATATTACCCAAGCAATGGGAGTTATTAGCAAGTTTATGGCCAATCCAAGAAAGGAGCATTGGAAAGTAGTTCAGTGGATTCTTAGATATCTGAGAGGGACTAGTAGTAGGTATTCATGCTATGCAGGGTCAAACACTTCTCTACATGGGTATGTAGATTCAGATATGGCAAGTGACTTAGATGACAGGAGAAGCACCATAGGATATGTGTTCACTATTGGTGGTTGATCTTCAAGATTGAACTTGAAGATGGAGATACAAGCCAAAAACAAATTAGAGGATGTATAAGTATAGGTATAGGTGTAGCTATTTATCTCCAAGTGGGAGATTGTTAAGTTATGGAGCTAAAAACTTCATTGTTATGCAAATGGTGGAGGTTGCTGAGTTATAGAGTAACTGACATCGGTCAGGCCAACTGAAATTGGTTATCTTCAGCTACACAGTAACTGACATTAGTTATAGTCAATTGACATCAATTAGATAGGAACTGACATTGGTCACCTATGTGTTTCCAAAACTATTCTAATTTTAGATGAATAGTGAGTTTGCATGTAAAGACTAATTTTAGTTTTGAGTCTGCATTTCTAATTATTGTTTGTTTTGGGTTCTATTTAAGACACCCATGGGGCTATAATGTAATGAGGACTAAGAAGGATTAGATCCTCAAGTGTAAGATCTAAAAGGTTTGCAAGAGTGCAAGATCAGGAAGATCTATAGGTAAGCAAGGTCAGTTGATCTGCAGGGTAGCAAGATCAAGTAGATTTGTGGGTATGTGTGTGCAAGCTCAGTTATATCTATAGGGTAGCAAGATCAAGAAGAACTACAACACACGGTGTAAGTAAGACCAAATTAGATCTGCAGGGTTCAAGATCAAGAAGGTCTATGGACAAGAGTAGGCAATAACAACCATTGGGTTGATTATCACTAGAGGGAACAACTCAGTGTTGAGTTGGTTGTAGTTGATTGAGAGAGAGAACTCTTGAGGGAGAATTACTGTACACTCAAGAGGTGTGGGAAGAGTGAGATTTCTTCATTGTATTTCCTTTTGGAAGAGTGTTAATACAGATTGTATTGTTTCTCGTATCTCATATTCTTTACTATTTTTGAATTCTAATTACATATTACTTCTGGTTTAATTCCGTGTTTAGTTGCTTATACAAAGGTAATCAATTGTACTCTAAGGAGGATCCTGACAAGAATGATGCACAAAAAGTAAAATTCATAAGGTTTATAGAGCTTATGAGATAAAATGATGATGATTTTATATTGGGAGTTTAGTCAAATTGAATACAACTAGTTAAGGTTGGAACAATGTGATAGATTTCAATTTTTGTTTCATTTGTTGAATTATTTTAGTTTTTAGTTTCTTGCTTAGACACTTGTTTCCAAATCTTAGGTTTTGCTATTATATTTTAGATTGTTCACTATGTTTTGGTGGGACAAGCTAGAAAAAAGTAATGATAATAGAGGATGGAGAAAAAATTCTAATAGTAATGTTATCCAATCAAATTTTAGTAGAGGTTTTCATAGGGGTGGATTTTGTGCAAGGTGTTTTGGACCTAGATTTTATAGAGGGACAAGAATGTCAATTTACTTTGATGATTATGATCCTAAATTTTGAGAAATTCTATGTAATCTACTTGTTAATCTAGCCAATAGGGGTTATATAGGTAACAGGGATTTTCATGGCCATAGGTTTGGAACCTGTACACCTTCCCAAAGTAGTTCATCTCACCATTTAGAGCATGATCCTCGATTCTTGCCACTTTAGCCCCTTAATTTTAGAGATGAACCAATTGATGATCCTTTGCCTACAAACTAATCCACATAGCTTGAAATAGAAAATATCCATGTTAAAGATCTTAGGAAGATGGTTATTCCTTATGATGTACTTTTCCCTTCTCATATAGACCTTGATAGAAAATATAAAAAGTTGAATTTATCTAGTTCCCATAGTGAGCCTCTCTTAAGGTTTGAGAGATTAAATTTGGGGATTTAGGGTTATGCTGGCAGAAGGAAAACTATAGATATTTTGTCTCACAATATTGAAAAGAGGAGTGCAAAAAAGAGTGTTGAGTTTGATCCAAAAACACCAAGGGAAGTCAAATTGCTAAAATGAATTAAGCTAGAGATTGATGACAACATGACTTATTCAAGAACTAAATTGGAACCATTTTCTACTACTGAGATGGAATACAATGTTTGTCTTCATGAAAAAAACAAGAAAGTGATTGAAGTGTTGTCATATTCAGATGATTATTGATCATCCAAAGGATAAATTATATTTAAGTGTTAAGCTTTTTCATGGAAGAACTTGATATTTCAGTTTGACACTTTGATTTTCAGACTTTGATAAATTTTGATAATTTTGGTAAATACAACAATTTTGGAATTCTGACTTAATTATATATGCTTAAGTTAATTTATATGTGTTATGGATTAATGTGAATAAGATTTATCAATTTTGACTTATTTATTTTATGATTTAATATGTATTCTATTATATTATTAATTAATATGGGCCCCCACCTATTAAAATTAGTACCCCAGATTTATTATTTTTAAATATCTTGATCAATTAAGACTTTTTAAGTCTTAATTAAATATATCCTTAACTAATTTTAGTTTATAATTAATTAAATTTATTAAAAGTTAATTAGTTAACATTAAATAATAACTAACTAAAGTTAGTTATAACTTATTTTATAACTAAGTTGAAGCTATAATAAGAGATCAAGTACTCATTTGAAGATAGAAGAACAACAGGTATTGAAGACTTAAGTATTTTTATGAAGTCAATCATTTATCTCTTCTTTCTATGCAACTTCTCTAAGATAGTATAACTTTTATAGATAGACCTAATAATACTTTATCTGATGATTGAGTAATTAATTAATGAAACACAAGTATATCCATTTTTATTTAACATTTAGTACTGATTATCCAAAGTTTTCTAAGTTTAATATATTTTGATGATTGCTATTTGTAGTCTTATGCATAGATTCTAAGTATTCAACCTAAATAATGATGAACATTTTATTATTTCATGACACTTCATTGATCTATTGTTTGTAAAATTATCATTCAATTTTTTTTAGAGAAAGGATGTTGGTTTTCTCAATAAGTTTATCTTTTTCTACTAAGACAACTCTCCTTTTGAGACTCACAACCTTTTTTAATTTATTTGAATCTAACTTTAATATAAATAGATCTTTCAGATTTCTTCTAAATCTGATTTTTGTTTCTATTTTGGTTATCTTTAAATATAGTTTTAATCTTTAGTTATTTTTTATTTTAATTAGTTTAGTTTAGTTTGTTATTTTTCTTATTATTTCTTAGTTTATGTTTATTTTTTTCTTTATTCGAATAATTATAGATCTTCTTAAATATTATTCTTTGGATTTTATAGATTAATATCCTAAAGTATCTAAATTTACATCTATTTTAGTTTATTATTGGTTTAATAATCTTTACATTTTCTAAGTTAATCATTTGATGTTTATTTTATAACTTAGGTCTTTTTAGTCTATGTTGTTTTAGATTTATTTCAAATAGATTCTAGGCTTGTTTTTATTTTTATATTAATTTCCTTTGTTTTTCTAAGTTTCATAATTACTCCTTAATTAATTTTTTTAAAGATTCAGTTTGATCTTTAGTCTATTTATCTCTAGTTGGCTTTATTTAGAATAACTATCTTAATTAGATTTCTTAGCTTTGTTTAATTTAGATTTTGTTTAGTGACTATTTCTTAGTTTAGATTATTTTTTTGTTTAGGTTATCTTCTTAGTTATTCCTTTAGTATTTATCCTTAGAGTGTTTACTTAGTTAATTCTTACAAATTTATTATCTGTTTTACTTAAATTAGATCATTTCCTTAGTTTGCTATCTTTTTCTAGTTTATCACTCTTTTCTCTAGGATTAGTTGTTTATCTTTCTCAATATATTTTCTTAGTGGTTTGTTGTTATTTTTCTTTCTCTTTTGCTTACATGTTTCATCCCTTTCTCTTTTTTTGATCTATCTCTTCTATTTCTAGTTTTCTTTAGAACATTGTAAGTAAGAAGCAAATATATTATCTGAATACATATATATTATAGAATTAGATTTCTATTCTTTAAGAGGCTATCTAACTTATAAGTTTTCTCTATCAGATATAATATATTATAGATTTTTATCTTAACTGATTCATGATTTAATGAATTGATTTTTGATTATTATAATGGAATAAGTTATCTTGAATAATCTGTTGATTATTTCCTAAAATTTATAATAAAAACCCCCTCACATATTTAGGATCCTAGATGAACCTTTAGAACATCCATGATTAGATTGATACAATTTCAATTTGACCTTCATGATAGGTGAAAGGGTTGATTTGTTGACGTACAATTTCCATCTACAATAATTTTGGTGACTCAGCTAAGGAAATCATTTAGAAATCTAATTTGTTTTAAGTCTTATTTTCTTCTCGCTAATGGTTCTTGGAGGTTAACAACCTCTTATTATTCAAACCTTAATAGCTTTAGAAGATGATCAAGTTGATGTTGTTTTTAATCTAATGCATTATGCATGGTGTTGGTTGAATATTTTGTCGATCAACATACTGATAAACAAAATAGGTCTGATCAACCAAAGTAGGAAGATTGGTCATCCAAATGTGTAGGTTTACCACATCAAAATGAGACTGATCTCTCCTCTCATCAAGGGGAGGTTCCCTATAGATATGATATATATAAATAGAAAATAATACTCAAGGGTAGGACAAACCATCCATCTCTCTTTCCTCAGAGATGATGCATGAAAATCAAAGGAAAAACTCAAGGGAAATGACATACAACACTCCTCTTTTTTCAGAAGTACTATTCAACAAACCATAAGAATACTCTTGGTAGTAACAACAAAATGTAGCAAAGGATGTAATAACCAACAAATCAAGATGCAACACAAAGTATCCACCTGAATTGCTCAAGAGTAAGATATGAAGGACAATGAGGGCACAAAGTCATCCTAAGGTCCTTTACATAGAAATGAAAAGAAAACACACTAAAGGCAATTATGGGGGCACAAAGTCTCTCCACAGTTGACTCTTCAGGACACCTTCCTAACTATTGTCACTAATTTTGCTTGTCGAATTAAAGGAATAGAAGATATATTAAGGAAAAAGACATAAGAACAGTTTCCTCAACAACAAAGATATCACAACACAAAGTCTAAAAAAGCACTTACTTTCTTATTCTAATAACAAAATATGATCAACAATCTGAGCTCAAAGTCTTAGTAATGCCTTTCAATTTGGGTAGAGTTTCATTCTAATTTTCAAAAAGAGATGCATTTACAATAAAAGAGAGTCCCTTATATAGCCTCTTCAAGAAGGACTCGGGAACAGTAACACATCATGTTGCGTTGAAAACTATTAAGAAGATAGGTTGGAAATTAGGGGCATCTACCCATTTTTTTTTCTCAATGTAGAGAAACAAGTCACACTATTGAAAGTTTGCAACTTTCAATATCCACCTGGTGATCTGATCCTTCTTCATCATTCCTCCTTTTTTGGTTAATTGAATCGGGTCCTAGATTCAATTTGTTGTGTTGTTCCTTAGTCACTTCTTATTGGTTTTGGCCTTAAAGCCTATGAATGCATTTAGGTCTATAGATTACAAGGATCAATGGATATTTTATGAGCTTTGAAATTGATTTTCATGCACCCATCACTACATTTTCAATAGCTAGTTTGTTGTCTTGAATTTGACGTCTTCGAGCGCGTCACCCCTTGGTCCTTCTTCAGCTTTTCTGTTTGGCACTTTCTTGAAAAGAATTTGCCCTTTGAGGCCTTAAGAAATGATCCAATTTGGTTTATGAATATCTCCCCACAAGGGTATCTACCCTTTGGGTGGTCTTTGAATGGCCTCTGGGCTTTGGCAGTATCTTGTGGACACTTCTTGCGGACAATCCCTGCGGGCATTTTCCCTGGGATTTTCTGCAGGCATTTTCTCATAGATAAAAAGTCCACAAAAAAATTCCCCAAGATTTCTCTAAGATTATTTTCCCATGGACAAAAGTCCATGGAAATTGCCTGCAGACAAAAATTCCATGGAATTGTTCCTTTGTTCTTTGGCTTTGAGAATTTCCTTCGGGTTTTCTTCTCGTAGTCACTTTCCTAAATTCCTTCAGACTTTTTGTCTGAATGTAAGGGCACTTGATCAACAAAAGTAAGCTTTAGAAGGGTTATTTTCAAAGAAGGCCATAAAGGTAATTCTTTCAGAATTCAAAAAAGACTAAGGCAAGAAATAATTCCTTCAGACTTTTTGTCTGAAGGAATTCCTTCAGACAAAAAGTCTGAAGGAATTATTTCTTGCCTTAGTCTTTTTTGAATTTTGAAAGAATTACCCTTATGGCCTTATTTGAAAATGACCCTTCTAAAGGGTACTTTGTTGATCAAGTGCCCTCTGTAAGGGCACTTGTCCTTCAGGAGGCTCTTTGAACTTTTGCATTTGATCTGCTCCTTTGAACCATCTAAGTGAATTGCTTGGTTGAAACAAGCTGTTGAACAACTATTTTGAACCACTTCATTGAACCAAGCTGATGAACTAAGCTTTGAACCAAAATGGTTCAAGCCAATGAACCAATTGAATGAACCAAAGCATTGAACCAAATTGTTAAACTAAGTAGATGAACCAAAGCATTGAACCACTTGATTGAACCCACCTTTGAACCATTTGTTTGAACTCACCTTTGAACTAAAAGACGTTGAACCAACCATTGAACCAAGCTTTGGTTCAATGGTTCAAATGAAGCCTTGAACCAACTGATAAACCATTTAGTTGAACCAAAGCATTGAAACAAAGTGGATGAACCACCTGAGTGAAATAAAGCATTGAACCTTTTAAACTTTGAACTCATTGAACTTTTGAACCAAAGTGGTTCAATGGTTCAACAATTCAAGCCTTCTTTGCTTAGATGCTTGCCGATGGAGATTTTTGATTGAACCAAGGCACTGAACCAATCCTGAAAATGACCAAGTGTTATAAACTAATTCTTTTGGTTGAACCTACCTGCAGAAGCCTTTGAACCTGTAGAAATGAACCTACTTGCAGAGTTCGTAGATTCTTGAGAAGCTTGGAAAATGAGGAATTTGAATGTCTAGGACAAATTTCAGAAAGGAAAGAGACAATTTTGGCTTGTAGGACCAAAATAGTTCAAATGTTGTCCCAAAAATGAGTGATATTTTTGGGGGATAACAGCTGGCTCTAGTTGGGGAACTTCTATCAATTACAAAAAGAATTGACGGGAGTAGAATCCAGAATCTCCAGTGTCTTCATGTGTACCATTGGGTTACGGAGTCATGCTACCCAAAAATGGATGGCATAAAAAATAGAAACAAATAAAACAAAATAGAATTAAAAACTATATATATATATATATATATATATATATATATATATACAGATGAAATAATTTGATACTTCAAGAATTGAAGTATTTCTGATGCTGCTTCTTGAGAGATAGTGAGAATAGTGCGCCATCTTGGTAAACTAGCAAGAAGACATTTTGCCCCCAGAAACAGTGATGGGCCAATGGAGCTCTCCACTAAGAAACCAATTTTTTGCATCTTCTTGTTGACTCTTTCTTATTCTTGCCCCATGGTAGGATGTGGTCTTCAATTTGAAAGCCATAACTCCTTGCTTTCTTGGTGAAGGGTTCCTTTCCCTGAGTTTGATTTACAATAGCATGGTCCATTACCATAATTAGTTGTTCTTTTGGTTCAGTCCAACATATGATTGGATTGTCCATATCAAACTCCTAACAAATTATTAGCTTAGCATCTCCTTTGATGTGAAGGAGTTTGATTTCTTCATCTTGAGCAATCTTCAATCTAAGCAACAAAGATTCACATCCAGCTGTGTTGTTGGTGTTGCTGACTTGAAAATTGCATGAAGGAAGAATATCTCCTTGAGGAGATATCAACATAGTCCCAACTCCATCATTGGTGGAAGAATTACTGCTATTAGATTTCAAGATTGAAACATCATCAGAAGCTGATCCCCTATCATATTTATCTTCATTAGAGATGGAAGATCCTTCCTTACTTGTATTATGCCCTACCAATTCTCCTGAAGTCTTGTTTAGATCAATTCCTGGATTATCAACTATAGGACTTTCATCTATAAAAACATGAACATCCTCTGTGGTAAAGAAATAATTACCCCTACCTGAAGACTCAAACATAATTTGTGTTGTAGGGGCTGATGTTTGGGTGACCACATATTTTGCCTCCTTTTCAGGGAACAATCTCTTCATTATGCCTTGGATAGGGATCCTTACTTTAGACAGGTCAAGGCTTAGTTCTCCTCCCACATCCTTGCAAAAATTTTGTCCAAGCAAAATGCCATAGGATGCTGGGATGTTAGCCACGAAGATAGTCATCCTAATTCTCTTGTCTAGAAAGGCTGCAAATGCAAATTAGGCATCTTTGATTTGCCCCAGTAATGGTACTTGCTTATTCTCCATAGAGAAACATCTCCCAAATGTCTTGGTTAGTGTGAGACCCATAGACTTAGCTACTTTAGTAGGCATGACATTATCAGATGCCCCAAAATCAATGATGCAATTGTTGAGTTGATAACCATTTATTAACAGAGAAACATAGAAAGGTTCTATTTTCCCAGGGGCAGCTAGAGGGGTAATGACAAGATTATTTAGAATGGGCATGTTCTTTAGGGAATCAGGGATTATTTTCTTAACCTCTTATCTTGTAGGGATGGTTTGGTTCTTGAAAAATTGGACCAACTTATCCAATTGATCAGGATTAGCTTACAAATATTGAAATTTAGACATTTGTATTTTTGTCTTTTTGACATGATCGATTATGTCAAATAGCTGAATTGAGCTAGGTATAGAGAAAGGTACTTCAAATTTCTAAATTTTAGGGGGGATGGGAGGAGGGTTGGTTTACGAGATTGAATTAGAAGGTGAAGGTGAAATTGATGTACTTACATTTTGGTTGATCACCAGATCCTTTGACTGAAAAGGCAGAGTGGTTCCATGCTTAGCAATTATAATTGCTAGTTGAGGTTGCTCCTCTATCTTCTTTTTATCAACTTACTAGATTGATTAGTTTTTAGACCTAGTAAACACTGAATATGATCCATCAATAGCTTGTCCTTTGCTTTTGGGTTCATCCTGGTAGTTTAGGAAACTAATGTGGGAGTCGCCAGCTGATTCTTCTTGATCCTTCGTGAAGAGATCATCATCATTTTCTTGCTCAAACTCAGGCTATAAAGAGAATGCATGTTCTATTTCCAAATATCCAACTATTGAGTTGGTTGGAGGAGCTTTAAGGGCAATTTTACCTTGTGGGGGAGGAAGGCAATTCTATTGCCCTTGATCCCTGGTAGCATTGCCCTGATATGACTGATTTGGGAATGTCTTTGGCATATCTCTGTATAAAGGAGTAGAAGACATTCCTTGTGCCATTTGATTTTTCAAGGCTAGCACTTCATTTTCTAGCTTTTGCACCATTGGATCAGTGGTGCCTGTAGATGCATATTCAAAAAATGATGAGGATTTATTTCTATTTCAATCTCTTCTTATCTTCCCTATTAAGATGAGATCATATTCTACCTCAATGGCCAAAAGTTGAGTTGCATCAAGATCTATTTGACCAACATGTCTCAAAAGAAAACTTACTTTAGGTAACTAAGAATTAATGAAGAAGCATTTGAGATTCTCAACTATAGGTCGAGCTATTACAAGAATTCTATTCCTTAATTTGTCAAATTTGGCTATGAAGACTCTCATTGGTTCATGAGGCTCTTTCTTCATCTATGTAAGTTGAGCCAGAAGTGTATGTGCATCTTCTACAGGTTTGAATCTAGCTTCAAACTTAGCTTTAAGGGTATTCCAATCAGTTACTGACCGAGCTTGTAGATGATAAAACCAATCTTCAATAGCACCTTGTAAAGTTTCTATAAAAATACTCAATGCTACATCTTCAAATTGTACTCTAATTACTCCATAAGCTATGCTGAAGGCTGTAATGTGTTCATCAAGATGAACTTTCCCATCACCATGGAATTTGGGGAAATTCTTCCTTAAACTACGTGGAAGCTCATGTAGAGGTGGAGTAAGATTGAGAGGATTAAAAGCATTACCCCAAGGGCCTTGGACTGCCATTGTAGGATTATGAAAAGGAGGAATAACAAATCTCAAAGGGGTAATTATTGGCAAAGATTTATCAACATCAAAAGTGGATACTTCATCTAGCAATGGAGATATGACTTTAGTAGGAGGAAAGATATTGGTTCATTAGAGATGAGATGGTGAAGGAAATAGATCAAAATCAATACCAACTTGAATACAGGGTCAATGATACCTTTAGCCCTTTGGCTTCATGTATACCTTGAATCTGCCAGATTGTGAAACAAAAATGGAAAAGAATTGACCTTGCTTCAGTTTGAAGCTTGAGGCTTTAAAATGTGTATTCTTTCTTGGTAGCTCTAGTTTTGCAGACCAGATAAAATAATGGAGGTGGAAGAAGATGGTAAGGCTATAAATGGATAATGGGTAAGACATGAAACATAGTTGCTAGAGTCTGTAATGGATAAGGTTATAATGATAATGGGTAAGACACAGGTGATGTTTTAATCTGAAACTTGAAGTTCCAAATTGCATAGAATTATGCATATCCCCAATGGAGTCACCAAAAACTATTGGTTGAATATTTTGTTGATCAGCATACTAATAAACAAAATAGGTCTGATCAGCCAAAGTAAGAAGATTGGTCATCCAAATGTGTAGGTTTACCACATCAAAAGGAGACTGATCTCTCCTTTCATCAAGGGGAGGTTCCCTATAGATATGCTATATATATAAATATAAAATAATACTCAAGGGTAGGACAAACCATCCATCTATCTTTCTTCAAAGATGATGCGTGCAAATCAAAGGAAAAACTCAAGGGAAATGACAGAAAACACTCCTCTTTTTTCAAAAGTAATATTCAACAAACCATAAGAATACTCTTGGTAGTAACAACAAAATGTAGCAAAGGACGTAATAACTAGCAAATCAAGATGAAACACAAAGTCTCCACCTAAATTACTCAAGAGTAATATACAAAGGAAAATGAGGGCACAAAGTCATCCCAAGGTCCTTTACACAGAAATGAAAAGAAAACACACTAAAGGCAATTATGGGGGCACAAAGTCTCTCCACAGTTGACTCTTCAGGACACCTTCCTAACTATTGTCACTAATTTTGCTTGTTGAATTAAAGGAATAGAAGATATATTAAGGAAAAAGACATAAGAACAGTTTCCTCAACAACAAAGATATCACAACACAAAGTCTACAAAATCACTTACTTTCTTATTCTAATAACAAAATATGATCAACAATCTGAGCTCAAAGTCTTAGTAATGCCTTTCAATTTGGGTAGAGTTTCATTCTAATTGTCAAAAAGAGATGCATTTACAATAAAAGAGAGTCCCTTATATAGCCTCTTCAAGAAGGACTCAGGAACAGTAACACATCATGTTGCGTTGAAAACTATTAAGAAGATAGGTTGGAAATTAGGGACATCTACCCATTTGTTTTTCTCAATGTAGAGAAACAAGTCACACTATTTAAAGTTTGCAACTTTCAATGTCCACCTAGTGATTTGATCCTTCTTCATCGTTCCTCCTTTTCTAGTTAATTGAATCGAGTCCTAGATTTAATTTGTTATTCTGTTCTTTAGTCACTTCCTGTTGGTTTTGGCCTTAAAGCCTGTGAATGCATTTAGGTCTATAGATTACAAGGATCAATGGCTATCTTATGAGCTTTGAAATTGATGTTTGTGCACCCATCACTATGTTTTCAATGGCTAGTTCGTTGTCTTGAAATTGACATCTTTAAGCGTGTCACCCCTTGGTCCTTCTTCGGCTTTTTTGTTTGGCACTTTATCGAAAAGAATCTACACTTTTGGGCCTTAAGAAATGATCTAATTTGGGTCAAGAAGAGCCCCCCACAAGGGTATCTACCCTTTGGGTGGTCTTTGAATGGCCTTCGGGCTTTGGTAGTATCTTGCAAACACTTCCTGCGAACAATCCCCATGGGCATTTTCCTTGGGATTTTCTATGGGCATTTTCCTATGGATAAAATGTCTGTGGACAAATTCCTTGGGCTTTCTCTGTGGGTATTTTCCTATAGATAAAAAGTCTGTGGAATTATTCCTTTGTTCTTTTGGCTTTGATAATTTCCTTCAGGTTTTCTTCCCGTAATTGCTTTCCCAAATTCCTTCGGACTTTTTGTCCAAAGGAATTCCTTTAGACAAAAAGTCTGAAGGAATTATTTCTTGCCTTAGTCTTTTTTGAATTCCAAAAGAATTACCTTTGTGTACTTCTTTGAAAATGACCCTTTCAAAGGGTACTTTTATCAATTAAGTGCCCTCTGCAAGGGCACTTATCCTTCGGGAGGCTCTTTGAACTTTTGCATTTGAACCGCTCCTTTGAACCGTCTAAGTGAATCACTTGGTTGAACTAAGACGTTGAATCACTCCGTTGAACTACTCCATTGAACCAAACTGATGAACCAAGCTTTGAACCAAAATGGTTTAAGCCAATGAACCAATTGAATGAACTGAAGCATTAAACCAAACCTTTGAACTGAGTGGATGAACCAAAGCGTTGAACCAAAGCATTGAACAGCTTGATTAAACCCGCCTTTGAACCATTTGTTTGAACTTGCCTTTGAACCAAAAGATGTTGAACCAACCATTGAACCAAGCTTTGGTTTAATAGTTCAAATGAAGCCTTGAACTGACTGATGAACCATTTGATTGAACCAAAGGATAAACCAAAGTGTTGAAACAAAGTGGATGAACCACCTGAGTGAAACAAAGCGTTGAACCTTTTGAACTTTGAACTCATTGAACCTTTGAACCAAAGTGGTTCAATGGTTCAATGGTTCAAGCCTTCTTTTCTTAGATGATTGCTAATGGAGATTTTTGATTGAACCAAGGCACTGAACCAATCCCAAAAATGACCAAGTGTTAGAAACTAATTCTTTTGGTTGAACCCACCTACAGAAGCCTTTGAACTTGTAGAAATGAACCTACTTGTAGAGTCCGTAGATTCTTGAGTAGCTTGAAAATGAGGTATTTGAATGTCCAAGACAAATTTCAAAAAGGAAAGAGACAATTTTGGTATGTAGGACCAAAATAGTTCAAATTTTGTCCCAAAAATGAGTGATATTTTTGGGGGACAACACATGGTATAATCATCCTAAAAATTTTCATCTAGTTATTTAAGTCATACATCAAGAAGAAGAGATTGATGAATTTATGATTAATTGGTATTCAAATATTACACATGAGACTCAATTTGACATTTTTAATTTGAGTAGGATAATTTAAGAAGATAAAGATAGAGTTTTAGCTCTAATCCTAGGCCTAGAACTCATTTTCTATATGATTCATTTCCATTTGACAATTTTATTATGTCTGTTGAGACTACTATTAAAAATTTGAATTTAAATCAAGAAAATTAGGTTCAAGATAATCACTCTTTTTAGGTAGAAACTATTGAAGCTTCCAATAGAAGATCAACTAGTGAAAAATTAACCAGTGGGAAATAAACTAGTGGGAGAACCACTAATACTAGAATAGAGATTAGAGGATCTAGTTTATGGGTTAAAAAACACTAGAAAACAAGATGAGCTCACTAAAGGTGAAGATGAAGAATAAGCTTAGGAAGAGCATCAAATATATTTAACACTATGAATTTAAACTAATCTAATCAATGCTAGAAATCATCCAGGTAAGTTACTTTTTTTTAAAGGATTAAATATACCAAAGTTTTTTGGTATTTTTAGAGAATATTGAGAAGATAATTTAAAAACCTTTAGCTTAGTTTATGAAACTCTAGGAATAAATAATGAAAATATTTGATTAATATTTTTTTCCCAAACATTAGAAGGAAAAGCTCATCAAGCATTTATTAGTCTACCTACAAAAGTTATTGAGAATTAGAGAGGTGTAGAAGACTAGTTAGGGTTGTCTTTTATAAAGGCCAAGGAATATTTTTATTTAGTTAATGATCTTTCAAATATTTATTTGTATCTTGGTGAGATCATGGTTCAGTTCATTTCTAGATTCACCAAGTTGCGTCAAAAAATCCTAAATGATGTTAGACCTTCAAAAAAGTTGTCTAAACTTTATCTTTGTAATGTTTTACCTTTAAAATATAAAATGGCTTTAGAAGATAAAGATATTGTAGAATATGATGAAACTATAATATTTTGTATTGAATATTAAAATAATCTTAAGAGTATTGGTTTTGAAGATAGGTCTACTACATGATTAAATTTAGATAATACAGAGATATTAAAGATAATACAAAATTTAAGCAATGAGCTAGTCATTGTTAAAAGATAGCTAAATGATAACCCTTATTCATATAAAGTCATGAAAGATGATGATATTTCTTACTATTACAATGTGTGTGAACTTTATCATAATCCTAAAATATATTAAGATATTATTAAATTCAAAAAGTATCTTCTTCAAGGAAAAGATGAAATAACTAAAGATTTAGCTTATAGCATAAATACTTTTGATGATCCCTCAAAAAATGAGAATGTTTATGTTATAAATACTAAGAATAAATATTATAATCCTACACAAATAATAAAATAACAAATTATAAATATTCGTTAGATGATAAAGGTAAATCAGTTCAAAATAATGCTAATAGTTCTAGTGATAATGCTGCTCAAAGCAATCCTTTTGAAACTAGATATAATAACAGTCAATATCAACATTATAAATCAAAGAATTTTAAAAAATTGATGCTAAAACTTAAAATATAATTGATGATTTTTCAATAATTAAATCTTAATTTTCTTTGCTACAAGTTTCTAGTCTTCTAAGGTAGCTTGATAAGATTAATGAAGCAATCTAAACAAAATCTGATGTAAGTTTGCAAGAGGAAAATGATTTTGAACATATTTATGCCCAATATTTTGATCTTCCTACTGATTATATTTCCTCTTTCTGTCATAGTCAAGATTTCTAATAAAATAATTCATAATTGCATTTTAGACATAGGTGATTCAAAGAATATCATGCCTAAATGTATTGTAAGTCAATTAGGTGTATCTTATGAGTTAGATAGTAGGAAATTTATTGGTTTTGATGCTAGATAAACTAAGAGTTGTGATAAGTTTTGTGACAACTATTAATATTGTGCAGGATGAACATATTAGATGTATGACTAATATTCAATTGTTGGACATTCATATTAATTATGAAATATTGGTAGGAAATGATTGGTCTAGAGCCACTAGGGATTTCATTAAAAAATATATAATATGGGTTCTTGTTAATAAGGATATTGCATTCATTTAAGAGGGATGATTTTTTTGGTACTCTAATTGAATAACCTTTTTCATCTAATATTTCTTACATTGAAATTGGTATTGGAACTTATGAAATATAAATGAACTAAAAAATTAGCATGAAGAAATATTTAAAAGGAATATTTTATAGACTCTTTACTTTGATGGAGCTTACTCTCAATAAGGTAATGGTGATAGAACTCATCTGATACCTCTTTTGATAAATATTTAATTATAATTTCAAATTGTCTTTTGAAAATAAAAATAATATATCTAAATTTGAAACATTATGTTTAGAATTAGAAAAGACCATAGAGTTGAATGTTAAATATTTAGAAGTTTTTGGAGATTCAGAGCTAGTAATAAGATAAGTTCATAAGATTTATAGGATCAATAAAACTCATTTGCATCATTATAAACAAAAGGTTTGGTCATTACTTGAGAATTTCAAAGCTTTCAATATCACACATATTCTTAGGGAATTCAATGTTAGGGATGATAAGTTTGTAGTTTACGCTTTTAACCCAACTTTGAGTGAAATTGAGCCTACTATAGATTTTTATTTTATTGAAGTTTTTCATCCAAATATTCTTGATTTTAATGATATTTTGACTATATTTAGTTGTGATGAGCATATATATTCATTCATTAAAGATAATTATTTTGATCATGATGACTATATACTAAATTGTGATAATTATTTGCAATTAAGTTCTAACAGATTACCTGTTGATTTGGTAAGCCTCAAATCTATGTTTTCACCCAATGATCAATCACAAATATCTAGAATAGAAGATCCATCAAGAATAATCATAGGTAAAACCACTTCCATAAATTTAGGCACTGAAGAAGATTCTAAGTATGTTTATTTAGGAATCTAAGTGACTGAAAATGAAAAAGTTAAGTTCATTAAATTGTTTAAAAAGTTTATTTATGTATTTGAATGGTCATACAAGGACCTTAAAGGTTATGATACTAATATTATCAAATATGAATTTCATATTAAGCATATTATCAAACCCATTAGGTAGAAAATATGAAGAATCAACTCTTTATTAGAAGACACCATTAACAAAGAATTGGATAAGATGATTGATGCCGGTGTCATTTTTTCATGTAAAATATTCAGAATGGGTAGTTAATCTAGTTCTAATTAGAAAAAAAAATAGTGATATTAGACTATGTGTTGATTTTAGAGATTTAAATAAAGTAAGTGTAAAAGATAATTTTCCTCTAGCTAGCATATATCAAATTTTATAGCAAGTTACAAGATCTAAAATGATGTGTTTACTAGATAGATTTTCAAGGTATAATCAGATCTTTGTGAATCTTGATGATAGACATAAAAATAATTTTACCACTCATAGAGGTACTTTTGCTTATAATAGAATGCCTTTTGGTTTAATGAATGTAAGAGTTACTTTTCAAAGGGCTATGTATGTTACTTTTGATGATTTAATAAGAATTATTATTCAAGTTTATTTAGATGATCTCACCATTCATTCTAAAAAGAGAAAGAAACATTTATACCATCTTCATGAAGTATTCACAAGATGTAAAAAGTTTGGCATTTTTTTAAATCCAAAAAAGTTGATTTTTGGTGTGACTAAGGGAAAGTTGTTAGGACACATAATTTTTAAATAAGGTGCTTCTATTGACCTAGAACATGTTAAAGATATAAAGGAATTACCTCCTCCCAAGGATCAATCAAGTTTAAGATATTTTTTTGGTAAAATTAATTTTGTTATAAAATTAATTTCTGATTTTGATGATAAATATAATCCTTTACAATTACTAAATAAAGATAAAATATATATTTGAGATGAAAATACTGAATTAGCTTTTAATTCTACTAAAAATGCAATTACAAGTTATCTTATCCTTGCCAAACTCAATTTGAAGAAAAGATTTATTCTCTATGTTAATGATAATTAAAAGGATATAAGAACTATAATATCTTAGGAATTTAAAAAAAATAAATAAAAACCAATTGATTATATGAGCTAAGTCTTAAAAGATAAAGAAACTAGGTATCCCCTTATTGAGAAATTCATTTTCTCACTTGTTTCTTTTTTGGTTAAATTTTGGTATTTATTAATAAGAAATAAAGTTTTTGTGCAATTTAATGTACCTATTGTATCATATATTTTAAAACAACCAACTATTCAGGTAAGGCTTGCTAAGTGGATCTTACGTATTCAAGAATTTGATCTTGAATTTGAAACTTCTAAAACTACTAAAGGTAATGAACTAGTAAAACACTTAGCTAAAAATGCTAACTCAAATATTAATGTCTTAGTTTTATCAATTGACAAAAATTTAAATGAAAAATCACATTTAAAAATAATAAGAATTGATAAATTTTCTAAATTTTTTAAGTTTGATCTTGAAATGAATGAATGAGATTGTTTATTGACCGAAGATGATTGATATCATGATTTAGTTTATTATTTTAAAAATTAGTCTTGTCCTAATAATATAAATAATAAAGAGAGGTATTTTTTAAAATTAAAATCATTAAATTTTTGTTTATTAAATTTTTTTTCTAATTTATCGTAATTGTGATGGAGTATTGTTAATATGTCTTACACACAATCAAACTTAGAAAGTTCTTAGGGGATATCATGAAAGAAATTATGGTGGACACTATGGTGCATAAATAACTTATAATATTTTGAGAGCTGGTTATTATTGGCCTAATTTATTTCAAGATGATTATAAGTTAGTTTGTTTTTGTATGCCTTGTCAATTATTTTTTAACAAGGATAAACTACCTGTAATGCATTTAAATCTAGTTATTCCTAATAAGTTTTTTACAAAATAGGGCATTGAATTTATTTTATATATTAATCTATCTTCATTTTGAGGTCATAGATACATTTTTATAACCACAAATTATTTCACCAAGTGACCTAAAGCTAAAGCACTTAAAAGTTCAGTAACAAGTGAAGTAATTTCTTTTTTAGAAAATAGTTTTTTCTATAGATTCAGAGTTCTATATGAGATTATTTTAGATAATAGACCTAAATTAATTTCAAATAATTTCTTAGAATTCTTATTAAAATATTCTATTATTTTTAGTCATTCATCTAAGTACTATCCACAAGGAAATGGACAAGCTAAGTTCACTAATAAAAATCTGATTTTTGTTATGAAAAAATTAGTTTATGATAATAAAAGAAATTGGAATCTTAAAATTTTTAAAGCCTTATGGGATTATAGGACTATTGTTAAAGTAACAATTTATTATTCACATTTCATGTTAGCATATGGGTTTGAAGCTACTTTACCAATATAACTTTAGATTTCTTCAGCTAGGACTACTTTACAATATGTAGATAAAAATATAAATTTAATTGAATAAAAGTTGCATGATTTGATATTTTTCAATGAATAAAAGGTAAAAACATTATATAAATTAGAGAAGGCTAAGCAAAAATTAAAGAATTTTTTTGATAAAAAGGTTTTTAGTAAAAATTCTAATGTTGGTGACTTAGTTTTATATTAGGACAAAATCCATGAAGACCCTAAAAAACACCATAAGTTTGATATATTATCGCTTAGACCTTACAAAATTGCCATAGTTCTTAGAAATAATGTATTTCATCTTAAGGATCTTAAAATAATTTGGTTGTGTTATCTAGTAAATGGATCACTTAAAATTATTTCATGATTAGTTATCTATTAGTTATTCTTTTGCTTTCTTTTTGCATTGTTTTTCTTTTCCTTTGTTTCATTATTTTGTTCATTGTTTTATTTTCATCTCATGTTTTGCTTTGATGTACTTTGATTTTGAAATGATCAATTAAAGATTATGGAATGAGAAATATCACATTATGAAGGAAGAATGCAATGAAGATGTGAAAGTGTTGTATCATTCATTTTAAAAAATTATTCTTATAAATTTAGTTTTTCATAATAAATGAGTAATATGGCTAACTTATATTTGGTTGTAGAAGTATTATTTCATTTTCATATTTTATACTTAAGGAATTTATAATCGATTATGCATCCATACCAAACTTCTTTGTTATTCATTTCCCTTTCTTCATGCCATGCTATCTGAACAATCCATCCCTTGATTAAATTCATTATTTAAGGGGTTTGTGCTTAGCTACTTGAGAAATGATTTTCCTAGATCACATTCTCAAGACAAGATTTATTATATAAAATAGGTAAATTTTTGCTAATAAAATTTATTACATGAAATTAACTAGCAAGATTTCTAGTGTTATGCCTATTTTCTACACGCCCCCCCCAATTTTTTTTAAAAAAAATCTATACTTACTACCATAGAGATAACCCTATCATGAAACCTAAAACTGTGTTGGGGACCCTATTGATCGATAGTATTTTAGATACATTTTTTATTGTGAAATAGTAATGATTGATTGATGAAATTTTATTTATGTTTAAAGTGGTTTTGAAAAGCATGGTGGACTAATGAATAAAATATACACATATAGTTATAGATGTGATCAGTCATTCTACTATTTAGATTCAGTTCAAAGTTGATAGTTTCAATTGATCAATGGACTTTCATTTTTTCATTATTTTAGTTGATTTATGTTGCTGATTTGATCTTCATAGTTGAGTTGATTCATGGTTCAAAAAAGATAATGGTGTTTCAACATTTTGAAAGAACATTAGATTAGAAGGTTAATGCATTTGAAAGATTTTTCTAAAAGTGTAATTTTGATTTATGGTTTAATTTAATTCATTATTGATGTCATGATGAATATTTGAAATTTTGGTATGTTTGAATTTATTTTGAAATGATATCATTTTGAAATGCTATCTTTTTTGGATCATCTAGTGATTTGACTATTTAATCACATGGTTTATGGTTCACATGATAGCTTTGGAAGGTCTATTTTATGATGTGAGTTTTTTCTATAAATTTTTCAAAGTATACAATATAATTAAAAAAATAGAAGATATATGTCTATGGCCCAAAGTTTTAAAGGTTTTAAACCTTAAGTATATGTCTTGATCACATACGTTAAGTCTTCTATCTATGTGTGAATGAAAGCTCTTAGTGCTTCTCATATGGTTTTAATAGTAAAATATGAATATTAAAATGAAAAACATACATGTTTGTCTACATGCAAGCTTTTTAGAAAGTTAAAATGCTTTTCTAAAAGTTTGGAGATATTATTTTTCTATGCATGAAACAACAATAGAAATAATATGATTATGTGCATGAAAATTTGAAGCCTTTCCAAGCAATAAATGAATGATAACCTCTTGTTTTGGTTGAATGTCAAAATATAAGGCATAGGTTTTGTATATTTTTGAGTGAATCTTTTGGAAAATTATTTCAAATAATATTTAGTTGTGATAGTGGTACATGCTTGTAAATCTCAGTATGAAAGGTTCTTGTTTATCATATTTTGGATAAACTCTTTAGCATGCAGATGTTTTTAAGGTCCTTTTTTTTTTTTTAGTTTTTGAATATTTATCTTCCACAGGTTGAAGTGATGATAGTCTTATATAGATTTGTAGAAATACTGGAAAGTTTTCAAATCTTTCTCAGTTGTCACCATGCACAAAATTGTTTGTTTTAGTTTTTGGAGTGTTGTTAGATAACTAGGTATGTAAATATCTTTTGGTTGAAACTAATATTAGTCCTAGGGTTTATTTTTTTGATGAATACTTAATTACTTCCTAAACAAAGAGATGAATGAGTCTATAAATAGTGATGGTATGGACCCTAGAAAATATTGAAGAAATTTAGTGCTTATGATTTTAATTATATATGTGATTATTTATTTTTGAAAATCATATGTTAAGGTTATCTAAATATATGTAAAAGATCAGTATGCTATGTATGTTTACATGCATGAAATGATTTGCATTTAAATAATTTCAAGCTTCTTGTGCGTCGAAAGTTAAAGACATATTATGAGATTTTGATTCATAAGTTTGTGGTCTAAAAATATCATAGTTTGTGAATTCATAAAGATGTTTTGGTATTAATTTAGTTTAAACATGTTTCTAGAAAGTTTGTTACCAGATGTCTAGTTTCAATATATAAAAATTGATTGGCAGTGTTGAGAATTGGAATCACTATGTAAAAATATGAATTGGATCAGTTGACTATGTTGAAAATGATAATGACATGAATATTTATAAATGTATGAGGATACTTTTGAATGAATACAAAGCTAATTTGAAGAACATGAGATTTCATTTAAAGTTTAATCTCAATATTGAAGTTTTAAGCTTTTCTTTGAAAATAGATATTGAGATTAAGATTCTTTGATACTTTTAAATTGATATCAGAATCTTATATTTAAATTATGATATTGAGGTCAAGGTGATCTAACACTTCTCATCTAAAATCTATATAAGGTATTATATTAAAAGGAAGTAAGGATGGTTTGATAGATACTTCCATATAGAAATTATATGTCATTTAATTGAATAGCTCATCTCACTATTCATTTTAAAGTAATATGTTTAAATCTATAGTTTCATTTTGAAAAGTTTAAGAATGATGCATAGAAAGTGAACTTCATAAGGTTTCCAAAGCTTATGAGATAAACTGATGATGATTTTATATTGGGAGTTTAGTTAGATTATATACAATAAATTAAGGTTAGAACAATGTGATAGATTTCAATTTTTGTTTCATTTGTTGAATTATTTTGTTTTTAGTTTCTTTTTTGGACACTTGTTTCCCAATCTTAGGTTTTGTTGTTATATTTTAGATTGTTCTCTATGTCTAGGTGGGACTAGATAGTAGGAATTAATGATAATAAAGGATGGGGAACAAATTCTAATAGTAATGTTAACCAGTCAAATTATAGTAGAGATTTTCATAAGGGTGATTTTCATGCAGGACATTTTGAACCTAGATTTATAGAGGGACAAGAATGCCAATTCACTTTGATGCTTATGATCTTAAATTTTAGAATATTCTAAGTAATTTACTTGTTAATCTAATCAAAATGTGTTATAGAGGTAATAGGGGTTTCCATGGCCATAAGTTTGGAACCGCTACACCTTCTCAAAGTAGTTCATCTCACCATTTAGAGCATGATATTTGATTCTTGCCACTTTAACCCCCTAATTTTAGAGGTGAACCAATTGATGATCCTTTGTCTATAAACCAATCCACATAGCTTGAGATAGAAACTACCCATGTTAAATATCTTAGGAAGATGGCTATTCTTTCTAATGCACCTTACCCTTCTCATGTAGATCTTGCTGGAAAATGTAGAAAGTTGAATCTATCTAGTGCCCATAGTGAGCCTCTCTTAAAGTTTGAGAGATTGAATTTGGGGATTCAGGGTTATATTGGTAGAAGGAAAACCATATATATTTTGTCTCACATTACTGAAAAAAGGATAATGGAAAAGAGAGTTGTTTCTAAGCTAGAAACACCAAGGGAAGTCAGATTGCTAAAAATAATTAAGATGGATATTGATGACAACATGACTGATTTATGAACTAAATTGGTACCATTTCTTGCTACTAGGATAGAATATAATGTTTTGTCTTCTTGAACAAAAGAAAAAAGTGATTGAAGTGTTGTCTTATTTAGATGATTATTGGTCATCCAAAGGATAAATTTTGTTTAAGTGATGAAATTTTTAATGGAAGAACTTGATATTTCAGTTTGACACTTTGATTTTCAGACTTTGATAAATTTTGATAACTTTGGTAAATACAATGTTTTTGGAATTTTGACATAATTATATATGCTTAAGTTAATTTATTTATGTTATGGGTTGATGTGAATAAGATTTTTCAATTTTGACTTATTTATTTTATGATTTAATATGTATTGTATTATATTATTAATATGGGTCCCCACATGTTAAGATTAGTACCTAAGTTTATTATTTTTAAATATCTTAATCAATTAAGACTTTTTAAGTCTTAATTAAATCTATCCTTAACCAATTTTAGTTATAATTAATTAACTTTGTTAAAATTCAATTAGTTAACATTAAATAATAATTAACTAAAGTTAGTTATAACTTATTTTACAACTAAATTAAAGGTATAAGAAGAGATCAAGTACTCATTTGAAGATAGAAGAATAATAGGTATTAAAGACTTAAGTATTTTTTTGAAGCCAATCATTTATCTTTCTTTCTATGCAACTTCTCTGAGATAGTATAGCTTTTGCAAATAGACCTAATGATACTTTATCTAATGGTTGAGTAATTTATTATGCAACATAGGTAATCTAGTTTTATTTAATATTTATTACTGATTATCTAAAGTTTGCTAAGCTTAATATATTTTGATGATTGCTATTTGCATTCCTATGCATAGATTCCAAGTATTCAACCTAAATAATGATGAACATTTTGATATTCCATGACACTTCATTAATATATTGATTGTAAAGTTGTTATTCAAGTTTTTGTAGAGAAAGGATGTTGGTTTCTTCAATAAGTTTATTTTTTTCTACTAAGATAGCTCTTCTTTTGAGACTCACACACCTTTTGTAATTTATTTGAATTTAACTTTAATACAAATAGATCTTTTAGATTTATTTTAAATCTAATTTTTATTTTTATTTTGGTTATCTTTTAATATATTATTAATCTTTAGTTGTTTTCTATTTTTATTAGTTTAGTTTAGTTTAGTTTGTTCCTTTTCTTATTATTTCTTAGTTTATGTAATTTATTTATTTGAATAATTATAGATCTTATTAAATTTTATTCCTTGGATCATTATAGATTAATATCCTTAAGTATCTAGATTTACATCTACTTTAGTTTATTATTAGTTTAATAATCTTTACATTTTCTAAGTTAATCATTTGATATTAATTTCATAGCTTAGGTCTTTTTAGTCTATGTTGTTTTAGATTTATTTCAAATAGATTCTAGGCTTGGTTTAATCTTTAGATTAATTTCCTTTATTTTTATAAGTTTCATAATTACTCCTTAATTAATTTTATTTTTAGATTCAGTTCAATCTTTAGTCTTTGTTTATCTCTAGTTGTCTTTATTTAGAATAATTATCTTCATTAGATTTATTAGCTTTGTTTACTTTAGATTTTGTTTAGTGACTATTTCTTAGTTTAGATTATTTTTATTTTTAGGTTATCTTCTTAGTTATTCTTTTAATCTTCATCCTTAGAGTGTTTACTTAGTTAATTCTTACAATTTTATTATTTGTTTTGCTTAAATTAGATCATTTTCTTAGTTTGTTGTATTTTATAGTTTATCGCTCTTTTCTCTAGGATTAGTTGTTTATCTTTATTAATATATTTTCTTAGTGGTTTGTTAGTTTTGTTTCTCTTTTACTTACATGTTTCATCCCTTTCTCTTTCTTTGTTCTATCTCTTCTATTTTTAGTTTTCTTTAAAACATTACAAGCAAGAAGCAAATATATTATTTGAATATATATATATATATATATATATATATATATATATATATATATATATATATATATATATATATATATATATATATATATATATAATAGGATTTCTATTTTTCAAGAGACTATCTAACTCATAGGTTTTCTATAGATTCATGATTAAATAAATTGATTTTTTATTGTTATAATGGAATAAGTTGTCTTGAATAACTTGTTGATTATTTCCTAGAATTTATAATAAAAACCCACTTAAATCTTTAGGATCCTAGATGAACCTTTAGAACCCCCATGATTAGATTGTTACGATTCCAATTTAACCTTTGTGATAGGTGAAAGGGTTGATTCATTAATGGTACAATTTTCATCATAAATAAAATGCACATTGAAATTAAATAATATGCAAGGCCAATAAAAAGTAGCCGTACAGGATAAACCCCATCATGAAAATGAAGGTTAGGGAAGAATTGGATCGAATGCTCATAGTAGGAATAATTTTTCCTATGGAAAAAGTTGATTGAGTTAGTGCTATGGTGGTATAGCTAAAGAAGATGGGGGAGATCAAGATTTACATCAATTATCACATCTTAAATTATGCTTGTGTCAATTATCCCTTCCCAATTCCATTCATTGATGAGTTACTAGAGTCTATCATAGGTAATGAGGTCTATTCATTTATAGATGGGTTTAATGGATACCACCAAACACCTATCATAGATGAGGACTAGATAAAGACTACCTGCATAATAGAGTAGGGATCATTTTCCTATAAGTTAATGCCATTTAGATTTAAAAATACATCAATGATGTTCTCTAGAGCCATCATTATTACATTTAGGGATTTTATTTATGAATTTTTGAAGGTTTATTTAGATGATTAGTAACTATTCTCATTGTTTAAAGAACACTTTTCTATGTTGATATTGATGTTCAAAAGGTGTAGAGATCTAAGGATAGCTATGAATTTAAAAAAATGTTTATTTTTACACCATTTGGTGTTTTACTTTGTCATGTATTTTGTAGTAGAGGTATATTAGTTGATCAAGCAAAGATCACAGTGATAGTTGGTATGCCACCACCAACTACTTTATCTTAAATGTGAGCCTTTTGAGGGCATATGGGGTGCTATCACAAATTTATCAAAATATATGATGGAATATAAGTACCATTAGATAAGTCATTATAAAAGGGAGTACAGTTTTTGTGAAGTCTTAAATTCCAAACATTTTTCATAGACCTCAAGCATAGATTGGTCAATGTTCTAATGTTAATATTTATTGATTAGAGTAAACCATTTCATGTCCATGTAGATGCTTTAGGAATCACATTGGGAGCAATTCTCACATAACCATAAGAGGGAGGATTGGACCATCCAATCTATTTTGTAAGTAGAAAGCTATCCATTGATGAAAAAAATTACATAACTGAGTAGGAAGCATTGACCATTATGTTTGTACTACAAATTTTTTGACATTACCTCTTGGTGACACCCTTTGATATCTTTATGTATCACTAAGCTCTATAATACCTGGTCAATAAGCCCCTACTAAGAGGATGCATTTATAGATGGTTGATGTTATTTTAGGAATTTGAGTTTTGCATCGACATAAATCTAGGGCATGAAAATGTATGCCTAGACCATTTGAGTAGGTTGACCAATGGTGAAGAACTTGAAGAAATCCTAGATGATTCCCTTGATAGCCAACTATATCAGGTTAATGCAATACTGAAATAGTTACAAGACATCACACAATTTCTAGAATAGGGGACCTTTCCTAAATATTATACATAGAGGGAGAAGAAATAGTTGATCATGAAACCACTCCCTTATAGTATAATTGATGGCTCTCTATTATTTAGGGAAAGATGAGGTTTTAAGTAGAACTATCTTAGAACATGAGAGATCACATATACTTTAAGAGGGACATCAAGGGGTTGTAAATGGCCACTTCATAGGGGATGCCACTATGGGAAAGGTATTATAAAATTGATTATGGTGGATTATTCTATTTCAATATGTGTAACAGATTACATAACAGTGTGATGTGTATCAAAAAATGGGAAAACAAAATTAGAGGGATGAAATTCCCATACAACCAATGCTTACACAATAACCATTTGAGCATTGGGTCATTGATTTTGTAGGCCCCATCAACCCACCAAGTAAACATAGTAAATCTAGATATATTATTACTATGACATACTAATTTACAAAATAAGTTAAATCTATTATAACACCAAGTTATAGAGTTAGATATTCTAAAAAACTTCTATACAAAGACATCATTACCCATTTTGACTACCCAATCAAATTGGTAAGTGGTCAAGGCACTAATTTTCTGAACAAAATAATTAAAACTTTGATAGATGAGTTTTTAATTTTGCATCACAAGACACATCATATCATCCATAAGTGAACAGTCAAGTAGAAGCTAAGGATAAGGTAATTTATAAAATGTTGACCAAAATTTATGATGTCTAGAAAGATGATTGGGAAGATAGACTTGCCATAGTGCTATGGACTTATACTTATCACACACATTACAAAAGTGTAATATGAGCCTTACAACATTCTAGATTGTGTATGGGCTAGAAGTTGTGATGACCTTGAATATGTTGTGCTTAGTTTATGAATTGCTTAGATTATGCATATGAGAGATGAAGAAACCCTCACACAAAGGTTACTAGACCTCAATCACATGGATGAAGATATACACAAAATCATATGGACATAAGAATTTCAAAATTATAGATAAAAGGTTTGGCATGATAGAAATCTATGAATGAAATAATTTAAGTTAAACCAACTAATTTTATTATATGACATCAAATTCATTACTTTTACAATAAAAATGAACATTAGGTGGAAGGGTCCTTACATCATCCATGAGATATCAAAACCAAGTATAGTAGTTATACATGATTTATAAGGTAACATATTATCAGGTTGAGTTAATGGATGTAGAATTAAAGTCTATAGGTAGTAAAAATTAGACCACAAAAATAATAGGTGTTAGATCATATCATGTTAACTTAGGATTTCCTTTGTAACTATTATGTGTTTTAAGTGATTTTATTTTCTGAGTAGATTAGAGACGTGTCAATAAAGATCATAAATAAGGATTCATAGAGTAGTTTGTCAAGCTCAATAATAAGATGAAATTCACATATCAACAAAGAAATGGTAGGAAGCAACAATTAAGTTTAGGAAATGATAGATGCAATCAGATTAGAGTATAATAACTATTAATAATGATTAGTTGTGACCCTTAATGGCAAGGTAGGTGATCCATGGTTAAGGTCTTGTGTAGGAGATTATGAATTACTATATAATCAAAGAATATTGGAAAATGACATCAAAATGGTCAGAGACCACATCACATCAATATCATTTCCAACTACCAAAATAGATGCTAGCTAATCAAATTGATGACAATTCTGCTCGATAAGATTATGCCTATTTAAAGCACATAAGTAGATTTTAAATGGCACCAAGGCATATTTAAAGTGATATGATCTAAATCTCTCATGCCTAAAGTTATAAAATCAAGTTGAATTGTTCATTACCATCAAAAATACACTAAGTTTTCAATTGATCATACTACTAAATAATTCATAAAAAGATGTGGAAATTAGGTTAACACTGTGTTAAACTAGGTTTTTAGATTGTGTAGTACTCAAATTAATTTGAGTGGATGAACAATGACTAAATAGGCCTCAATAAATCCAAGGTACACAACCCATGACATTGGTATAGTCAAATCATTTTCACAACACTGATGTAGAGCAATTGATTTGATTTCCCACATTCAGTGATTTAGGTGAAATCATGTAGACTTTACTTTGCCACTAAAATGATGGGAAAATTTATCTTTCCAAGTAGGTTACAGTGTACATCAACATGGTTGTGATGGCATGTGTGACCAACCTACTAGTGAGAGGTAAATATGTGGAAGCATACAAGTTCAAGGCACCACTTATTTTGCTATAAGTGCATGATGCTTATGCAAGGAGCTCTAGAGGGTTTGAGATTTAAGAAATTCTAGATAAGCTAGTGAATATATTATCAAAATACATCACCAGATAGTACTGATAAACCACCAAAAATGCAAAACAAGCAACTAAGGGGGTAATTGACATTACCCACTGTATGGTCCACTATCAAGAAGACTTCACTTGGCTATATTTTTTAGTGTCCAAACTAACCATAAACATTGACAAGGTTCTTTAGGCTGTGAACCTCACTTTTCAATACCAGTTCTTGGTTTTGATCTTATTCTTTACATAATGGAAGTCTCTTGAAGGTGACGTATACCCAGATGTAGATTACTATCCTAATACACAATTTTATAACCTGGTCTAGATAATAGAATGTGGGTATATTTCCCATCAAGAAAAATTCAAAGTATTATGGGAAGAATTGATCAAACTCATGATAAAATTGTGTGTTCATGCTAATGTGATGTAGTACTTGGGGAAACATACCATTATCACAAAGCTACCTAGGGGCATTACCATTCATATACAAGAACTACCCAAAGTCCCTAGTGCACTACTTCCTTTCTTCATTGACATGCTGATTTCATAACAAGAGATCACCAAGAAGAAGACTATGGCTGCCACACAAGTGACACCTCTTCAATCTAATCTTCCATAGCCTATAGCTTTGAGATCTTTAAATGCATTTCCCTCTACCTTTGTTTTACCATATAGAGATACTAGCAAGCAAAAATTACTAGGAAGTTAGTGCTCCCTATCTCTTCCTCAATGTAGAACTCATAGCCAAGCTACATGGTTAGATGATTTGAGTGTTCCATGTATTGTATCTAACTATGATCTTTCAAAATTGGGCACATACGAGAATCAAGTGTATCAGATCATGATTGATAATATGGCTAAAGATTTGTCTGAATAAAAATAAGAGGAGTACTTATTTTGGAAATTCATGCATATAATACATGTATAGAATAAGGTTCCATCATACCTATGGGTGGACTTTCCCACTTTCCCATATTCCATCATCACATACACAATCATAGAAGAAGAAAATATGCACAAGATTAAAGAGGCCCTAGGTATAGTCCCATTACATTTATCTCCTATACACCCCAACATTTATGATCCTTAGGTTGATAGTCCTTCATAAAACCTCATTCATAGGAAGTGCACACTATGACATCCACACAACCTCGAGACATAAGTGAGACATTTCTTAGATTATAAATTCATACACAAGATTTGGACCCAATTCAACCACAATATATAGAAAAGTTCTAACTTATGGTGTCTTCTCTAGAACCAATGAGGTGTCTCATTAAGAAGTCATAGGTTATTAAATTGGAGGTTTAGGAATAGGCACTTAGCTCTTACCCATCCCCTTATGAGGATCATGCTCCTAATCCTAAAGAAGTTGTAATTGACCAACCCGCTACTAAGGAATAATAAATAGCTCATGAAGAAGTAGACTAAGCTACAAAATATAGAGTTCACTAGGAATAAAATCAAAAAGCCAAAGTAGAGGCAAAGAAAAAGGAAGTATAATCACAACACTTATTCTAAGAGAAGTAAACATAGCCTCAAGTTCTTAAAGCTAAAGAGCCAAGAGGAATCAACCAAAGCCTAGGATGAATAATATAGGTAGGAGGAACTATGAGAATAAATAATACATGAATCTAATGTTGTGAAGGCTATGTAAGATAGGGATTAATATGAAAAGGAAATATAATAGCAAACTAAAGTGGAGGAAAAAATAGAGGTGACATATACTAAATTGAAGGCTAATGTTCAATGTTGAGGAGATGCTGAGGACATTGTAAATAAACAATATGAGGAATTGAAAAAGGCCAAGGAGGTTACTAAGTAACCATAACTAGAAACAAAACTACAACTAGAAGGAGAAGCAAAAATGTAGCAAAACTCATTAAAGTTCACAACAAAATAACTAGATACAATGCCCACTACCAAACTCTCTAATACTAAATAAGCCTCACCTGATCATGAATGAGTGGTGCCACCCCCATATCAAAATTTTTGGTCATGGAACCTTCTACCAACCTCTTACCATCACAAAACATTTTGTTTTCCAATTGCACCCTTACAACAGGTACTTCCAATGGTGTCCATCTATGATCTAGCTCTTCACATGCCCAAAATGGAAGCAACATTATATTTTTCTTAATTATCATTAGCCACATAGTTGGAAGGCATAACCACCTTTCAAGAGAATCAAAAAAAAAGCTACATCATTAGAGAATAGAGTTATAAAATTGACATCATATAATGCAGGGATATGAGCTAACCTATGCCAAGCTTGTTAACTCATTAAAGATGACTACCCTAGCCTAGTGTAACAAGTATTGTATGTGGAGAGTATATCTTCTATGTGAAAACTCCCATCACTCTTTGTATAATTGATCAAAGATTAGAAACATATTCAATAATTGTAGAGTTTGCATACCCAAGGTTTGGCAATTAAATCTGATACCAAAATCCTTTTGGAGTTACTAAATGAATATCATTAGTTTATCCATGTTGCATCTTTATTGTCCATATAGGTAGTCAGGTGCTTACTAGACTGGAAGCAAGATCTTGATAGCATTTAAGGTATCATGTAGTTAGTATTTGTAGAAGTTACTAGGGCCCAAACAAATATCCTCAACTTGAAAACTTCTATGGATGACATGGCTATCACACTTTGGGCCTCTTCTTCTACCAAGGACATCATGTTTGTGAATTTACAATAGTGGCCAACTCACACCCAATGTAATATTTTTTTTTGATATTCAAGTGTAGAGGTATGCTAACAAGTTCATAGACCTCCATCAAGATATTGCTCAGTGGACTCTTGCTACCTAAACTACTTTTCCCATAATTATAGATGAAGACATCCAAGCTTTAATTCTTTCCCAAGGCCACTTACAAGCATTGCTTCATCTCATCTAGGATATTCTATTAGATTGGCAAGCTTATAAAGTTAATTTTTAGATTTTGATTCTATTATTACACCTATGATCAATACCCCACAATTCATTCCACTAGCTAAATTATAAACCCAACTATAAAAATGTAAGGTTCCCACACTACCTCTTTCTTTGGTGCTTGGCTAGTTGGACTTGACTCCTCTCACTTCTTAAAAAGTGCATAGGTATCACAATTTTGACATTTTGATACTAAATTTTTGTTCTCAAATGGATAAATAATGAGTCATAGGGTAGTACTTAGTTGAAAATACATGAGGGAGGATACATAGTGCACATAGGGTAAAAACTAATAAATGGTGTCCTAGGCGATCCGTGACTCATGGGTGTCTACTTATCTTTTGTCACTATTTAGTGTTGTTGTGACATTATTTTAGCATGAGACAAAAGTTTAATTTTGGGAAAGTGTTAGTGAGAAAATGTTTGAATATATATGTCATATGTTTAAATATATTATTCTTAAATGTGTCCAACTCTATATTTTGTTCATAGTAATAATTTCCATTTCCAACCATGCAATCTTGATAAATAGTTAGTCAGATTAGATTGTAGTTGCCCTATTTTGAGTTAGTAAAAAATAGAGGAAGTTACAAGTGACTTGATATAGTTGGCTACCCAAAATAGGTAGGAAGTTACAACTACAATGTCTTCAAGCTATATCATGGATGCATCTATATAGAAATGGGTTGATTGTTAGTGCAATTTTTACTATTGTATTTTCTCTACGATGAGATTAATGTAGTACTTGTTCATTGAGTTTGAATTGTAAGATTTTGCAAGTTAATCTCTATGATAGTATGTAATGAAGTATTTTGATCAATATAAGAAGTCCTCTATTATTTTCTTGAATGTTCCCATGTTTCTTATATGAATGACATAAAATTTGAAGGTACTTAGTCATACTATGAAATATTCCATGTTCTATATTTGTCAATTCTAAGTTCTATTTCTATGTATTTATGTTCCTATAACCAAGAATCTCTATGATATAGCCTTACGTCATGATAAAACCCTATAATTTATATGTATAAACCTTGAATAGGTCTATAAAATTCCTTTAATATGTTATTTATCAATATCATAGTCGTCTATCCCCATAATTAACAGTCATCCAAGAAACTTTGCTAATAGTTTACTTCTTTTGGGTCTTCATAAATATTATACTTTGGGATTTATAAACTTTCATGAATTTTTTTTGTCTTGACTTTATTACACCATAAGTTTTTCACATTTTACAACTTCTAGGTCTTTGCAACTTTTTTTACCAGCACAATTATTACCTTAGCACATTTTGCTTTTCACAACTTTTATTCATTGTGAGATTTTCTTGTTGGGAATTTTGTTTGTCATGAATTTTATTTGTGTCATTAAAATTGGTATCTTCCTCTTCACAAGTTTTGGTTCTTCATTACTTTTGTCTTCATTTTTGGTGCATCTAAGACATCATAGGTTTTGGCTAGTCAAGTCCCATCTTCCAAGATCACATTGCATGACATAGCTAATTTTGTGCAAAACTAATGGTAGGGTGAAACTTATCATAAGATGATAGTGTGGAATTATTTTTAATGTAAGCAAGTTATATGTGTCATGCCCACCAAACTAAGTTTCCCAATTTAAATTAAATGAAATAAAATAATTTTTGAGCTATTAGACATTAATGGCACATGATTTGGATTAAAGCCCCATTTTCAAACTATATGATCAAAATATAAAGGGACATCATGCTTATTGATTACAAAAGATCTTGAGCTAACTTTCATTACAAGAGAACTCAAAACCCTAGCTACTTATGTTTACTTGTGAGATAATTCTAGTGAATGACCAATTATATAAATTATCACCAAAATTATGTGAATATATTATACAATAAAATGGATTCATCTTCCAAGGTGTTCATAGGAGTTTCTCCACCATCCAAGTTATCATTAAATATACCATAAAACATATAAACATTTTATTTGATGTTATTGTGTTTAATGAGAAATTCAACAATTACACAACATTGTGAGACATGATTAAGAACGTGTATGCACATTCAATTTATGAGGACTTGAAAGGAAAGGAAAATTAAATGATAGTTGATTTGATACCATTAAAATGATAAAAAATACATTTGATGATGTCCAATCCATAATTAATGTCATTCATTGATCTTCTTTGAGACCTATTCTTCATGGGTAAGGTATTTAATGGTTTCCTTCACCACCTCAATCATAAGACAATTATGGATTGCATTTATAGGGATGATTTCAAAAGATACCTATGGATTCCCATTTTATATGCCATGTATGATGGCCATAGGTTGAAATTATGAAATATAACCAATACATTAGAAAACACATTGTGAAAGTGGATAATACCATGGTAGATGGTGACCCTCAAATCTGCCACTCCCATTTCAATTAAAAAATTTAGGCTAGGAATTTGGATTGGGATGGACCTACTCAATAGGTTATTTGGGTGTGAAAGTAACCACTACCTTCATATGGAGTGGTTGTCACTTATTTATTTGTTAATGACTTTAGAGTTGACATACAACCTTAGGGATATTATTAGTACCAAGCTAGTGGAACATATGTTTCAAAAGGATAAGAGATCAGTAGGAGGTCACTTTTCCATGATGTACAACTTATTGGATGTTGTTATGGCCATTATCTATGTTTATTATGAGTCATTATGGGATCTAGTCCTAGACTACATTAATAATAGGGTATGTGATTACTTTTCCTTTTTGCATGTTTACTCATACATAAGTAATATAATCAATATTATTGAGGATGTTTACCCAAAATTTTAGAAGGTGATAAATAATAAACCCTTAGACCAAGTATCTCAACTCATAAAAAAGACATTATGGCCAAGGGGTGATTACTGGTTATAACCTAATTATATAGTAATCATGGTTGTGGGGACTAAGGTTTCACCCTTGTGTCTGCCAATGTATGTCTCATATACGCTAGATGAATAAGGGATTGCATATCAACTCTGTTGGAGCATCAATGAATATATTAAGAATAAAAATAAGATCTTATTTCATGGTTCATCTTTGATGATAGGAAGGATTTGTTACACCCATAGGAATGTTTTTGGAGAGGTTGGGATAATCATGGGACTATATTCATTAGTTTCATTACAAACCATGATTGGGATCCCCATGGCCTCAATAAAAAGCATATCATAGGCCTAGGTATCCCTTACCAACATGATCCATATGGACATGATTTTATCTTTTTGATTACTAATAATTATGATGAGGTCCTCTTTAGGGCAAAAATGGATATATTGATAGGGATGTCTTGAAGGAAATACAAAGGGATCCCTCCCTTATAATTTAGGAGGCACACATCTGAATTAAACCTCCAAATATATGGGATTCAATAGATTATTTTTCCTCTAGTCCTTTCTAGAAGACTTTGTATTAAGGAAATCCATCCCAAACACCACCACCAAAATGATGATGGTTGTTAAGAAAAATCAAGGTGTGGAAGAAAACCCTACTATTATAATATATTTGGGGGAAGTAGGGGAACCAATCAACATTGATTATTTTGACATAAAGATTCAATAATTCCTATTGTTAGTGTGAAACCTACTACTTTAGATGTGGATGTTTCACCTTCAACTAATCAGGAGGCTTCTCCCTCAATTAAAAAGACAAGAATTTGTTATAAGAGGAAGACAAGAGTTACCAAGGACCCTATGAATTCAACTATCAAAACACTACCATAATAAGGGTCTATAGACTAGTGATAAACATCAATAAAGAGTGAACCTAAGGAGGAAGATGAGGAACTAGAGAGGGATAAGATCTTAAGTCTTTAGGGAGTCAAAGGGAAAGTACCAGTGGAATCTAAATCATTAGGTGATACTCCTAGTATTGTGGCTATCTTTGGGTCACCTAATTTTATTCCTATGTTTCTAATTGTTAATTTAGTTTTATTATTTCTTTCTATTCCAATAATTTTATTTATTTTATAATCCCTATTGTGTCTTTGGTTCCTACTATTACTTCTCTTCTAATTACTTCCAAAGTTCTTATTATTTTCATTATTTATTTAGTTTCTATTGACCCTACTACCCCTAAATACAAAAAGGTTCACTTCAATGAAACTAAGGCAATGCTTACTAGTACCTAAGTGTTAATTCATACCACTTAGCAAGGTATACCTTTTCCATCATCTACTACTACTCAGACTACTTTTATTGTTTCATCCACAATAACTAAAAATAAGAATACCATATACATTATTCACCCCATGCCTCAATTTGGTAATGTGGACTAGCATACAATCACTTTTCCATCCTTAGCAGAACCACTATAAGTAGAGGCATTGATGCAATCCTCAGGGGATCTTTTGTTAGAGGTTTCTTCCTATGGCACTCAGTTTGTTGACCTTAAATAATTTGTAATTTTATATTGGGAAGAAAATTTGAAACACTAAGATATTTAGAGACCTAATTTGGTCATCACAAAGCTACCCACTATGAGTTTTATTTTTGATAAGTCCACAATAATTATCCAAAGAATTAAAAAGAGGAAAATCAAGATGAATCTAATAGGGGCATCATTTTAGAGGAGACTCATGATGTTTTGTCATTATCTGAAATAAAGAATAGGAAGACATTAGAGTATCATTATAATGAATATTTTGTAGCCTATTTCTAGACCCACATAGAGGCTTTGCTAGAAGTCCATGCAGGCACCAAATAAGCTAGACAAGAACTAAATTAGGTGTAAGAAAAATAAAAAATTATGCATGTTCTTGGGGATATTTAAAATGATGTAAAAAATATAACCCTTAGGATGTATAGTATTTTAGACACAATCAATTAAATGAAGATAAAATCATCTCCCCATTTAGTTGATACATCCAAATTGATCAATTTTTTGAAAGAAGATGTGAACAAACTAAACTTCCTTGTACTATATACAATTAAAATAGCCTTCAACCATATAGAATTAATGAAACCACTTGAGGTAGCTAATTATCTCACTTTGGTAGTCATCAGAATGTATGAAGCTTGATATTGGGTGTTAAGTGTGCAAGCCTTGATACTAAAGCTGGCAGAAAATGAGAAATAAGCTTTACAAATTTTAAAAGAACTAAAGATATCTCAAGCTAGAGACCCTTTAAGGAAACTAATGGATAGGGCCAATTTTGATAAGTTACTTGAGAAAGCATTTAATAATTTCAAGTAGAATCTTTAGGGTTGTACATTTGAGGTAACTGAGTGGAAACTTGGTTTTGCCAAGAATATGATAACTAAAGTGAGTTATTTCAAGTCTAATTCAAAACCATGAAGGATAAAAACACATACCTATTTATTAAAGTCACTAGGGTACACAAGCCATCTCTTTTGAACATGGATGCCATTAAATTTTAACATGATGTTAGATATAAACATTATCAAGATTTGGAGGCAAATAAACAAGCCATGTTTATAGCTTCCAATTATACTCCACCATCTAGTTTGACTCCTATCACCACTTCAATCCCACTAACTACTTCAAGTATCATTTCATCAACCATGCAACCCTCAATTATGAGTAAACGTTAGTTTTTATTGAGTTGATATTATATGTATTTTTCATGTGAAATTGATGAATGTGACTAGGAGTTTAGTTATAATTCATGAATGCATGTAATATTCAATTGAAGTATTTTTTTAACATGCACATGTTGCATGATTTTGTGATGTCTATGTCTTATTAAAAAAAGAAACATTTTTGACCATCTCATTATACATGAAAATATTACATTTAATTAGAACTTTTTTTCTAATTATTAAAATGTAATTAGGTACCTTGCATAAATTTGGAGGATGAGGCAACCCATCCAAAAATATATATACTTCTATTTCTCTCATTTTAGAAAAAGGTTTAAAATTCATTAATACAAGAAGAAATCATTTGATTTTCACGTAACTATTTTAGTTTTTTCTTCTCTAATTATATGTGATTAACTATGTTTTATTTTCCTATTGGTTGATTTAGAAATTTGAAGTGTGTAAACATCACTTAGAATTACTTTTTGTTATTGGTAATGTATGTTGGTATAAGATGTACAATAGTTATTGGATTATTGGCAAACATTGTTGATTCTTTCAATACAACTGACTATCTCATTTTTCTAAGTTTTTATAAGTGTCTCCCAAGGTATAGCTTTTTAGGAGCAAGAAAAAGTTGCCTTAGATACCTCCTTGAATTGAGCTATAATCTTTGTTATAAGGGCGTGTAAATTATACTATAAATGAAAGTGACCTTTACCTAAAGTTTTAGAGTATAATATATCATTTATCCTCATAATCTCTCACTATGTTTGTATGTATGTGAGTAATAACTACTAGCTATAAACATTAGTTTCAAGAGAATTTTCCACAAAGGAAAGAAATTTAGAATTAATCCTTCTTATGATCACAAATTCTTATTTTCTTATATACCCTCCCATTTTTGAATTTATTTTAAGATATACATATTGAACACTTTATAGTACCAAACCTAGAAAGGGGTCAACCTAATGCCTTTTGTCTTGGTTCACCATTAGTCTCATGATTTCATCTTATCCTTGTTAGTTAGGAGGGTGTTTAGGTAGTTCATTATCTTGTCATGTTATATCTTTATTTTTTTAGCCTTCATATCTTCCAAAATCAAATAAAATATTTTCATGATGATCAAACATGCTTAAATGGTCCTTGATTACTTTGATGGAGCTCCAACATATGAAAAACGCCATGGTGAAGGTGAACTAAGGAGGTAGTTTAATAGAGGCTCATAAACACATTGGTTCTATCTAATAACATGAGGTATGTTCACTTTCAAGATTTAAATAATATCATGGAGGGTTTATTAAGATTAATTTTATGTCTCTCATAGGTCATAAAGGTATTTTATATGTATTGACATGATAATTCAGTTGATATGCCTTTTAAAGTCATATATGTGTCTCAAAGTTTATGTTTTTAGTCATAATGAGACTCAATTAGGATCTGATAGATCACTAAGTCATCCCACATACCTATAATGGACCTCATAATCCTCATCAATCCATCATGTGACCGTTTCATACCTTATCAAATCCATTAGCACAATGGTCAATGCCTAATTTCTCCCAAATGGGCCTCACACATGTTAAATAGTGATTTTTCAATTCCTTCAATTCCTACCATCCAGTTAAAAGCATCATTTGATTCCTATCTTCCATAAAAAAACACTTTTTAATGATGTTTTAGTTCTAAAACAATAATAATTTCAAAGAAAATGGTAGGTTATAAAGGTTTTTTAAGTAGTATCGATCCATACAGGATAGACTAACTCAGGTGGAGTCATGATTTTGTAGAGGTAGGTCAACGATGTCAAGTGGAAGAGAAATAATTTTTTTTAGTGCCATAAAATCCCAATTTTGTCCCATATCTCCATAAATATCATTATTAGACTTAGAGAGCTCCTCAGGTTTATGCTTATATTATACAGAGGAGAGAGAATGGGGGACCAAGTTCATAACTAGAGAAATTACACTCAAGTAGATTTCACTAATGGAATTTGTTTTGGGATTGGTCTCATAATATTTATGAACATTCCTTATGAAGTAAAATAATTTGTATGATATTCTCATCTAAACAGGCCAAGTTAAATTAAATGATTTTGAAGGATTTTTTATTTGTCTGCTTAAACCATTAATGGATGTTGTTTCCTTGGGTCATAAAGTATCCTTACATAGAATTTTTAGCACTTGAATCACATGTGTGAGCTCATATTAATATAATACCTTAAATATTATCTCTTATGTGTGATCTATAGATAGGTTAATGTAATAGACAAAGGTTTAATGTCTTCATCATGAGTTATGGGATGGTTTGAAAAGTTTGTAGAAGTGTGTCAAGGTTTCCAATGCCTTTTTGCTTAGGTTGAAGGTATAATGGCCTATTTTAATCTCAAAAAATTCCAAAGATAAAATACTTTTGCATATTTTAATACCAATATATGACAAAGATCATGTGTGGATCAATGGCATATACAAAGATTCAAATGTAACTCAAAAACATGGATATAGGAGTTTAATTGATTATGTATCACCCTCATGCCCTTGAGAACAAGATTTTGAACCTCCATGATGTCATCATAGACCTAGAAACCATATTATTTAACTCTAAACCCACATAGTCACTTTTATCAAAGTTTAAGGTCTTTTGTAAAAATTAAGGTTTTTCTAAGTTTTTGAGGTTTCACTTTAGGGCTATATATACTTCATTTCTACCTTCAAATTGTCATATTTGCTTAGGTATATGTGTAAAGGTTTGTAAAATTTATGTGGTTGGTTTTATAAGGGTTATTATTTTCCATTTCACATCATTTTAATATCCTGATCTTTTCACATGGTTTCCACTACCATTCACACTATGTTAACCCTATTTTCATGTCTCACACTTACATTTCCCTACACTATCACCCTCCTTCATTCATCCACCCTCTAACCCAAGTCTAGATCAAGAAAATAGACCTCCATATTCCCTTAGAACCATAAAAATAAATGAAACCATAGGATGTTAGACCCATATGATCATATAGTGAACTAAAGAGGCAAATATCCATCTACAACCAACCCTGTTAGGCCTACTATAATAGGGTCCCAAAAAGGCACTATGTGGACTATTCAAAAGAATGAGGATTGGCATGAGTATTAAGGGATAGGAATATTAAAGAAGTGAATTATGTTATGAAATTATTGCATAAGAGTTTCAAACATCATGTAGACCACCATTTCTCATACAGACATGATAACCAAACCCCTATAGATAGGCGTACTAGTAGGAGAATACAAGTGACATTATTAGTGTATATTAGTGTATTCATCTTTCCTAGGATAAAAGGCAATGTTCATGTAATAAAGTTAAAAGTTAATAATATTTATGATGGTAACACTCAATGGTCATCACCTTTGACAAGGCAGAGTAACACCTAAGCAGGCATGAAACCACACAAGCATATGCAGACTTGAGCCCCAAACATGAGAAGGATAAGGTATAAAAATAAATAAACATTGGAAAATCATCACCTAAGAATGATAATAACCTTGAGGCATTTTATGGACATTACATGGTCACAAAAACCTCAAAAAATAATCATGAGAAGGCAATACTCAAAATGTTCATGTTTAAGCACACAATCAATAGGTAGTTTCCTACCAGTCTAAGCCAAAATGGTGGTTTGAGACATTTATAGGCATGGAAAATACCCAAGAATTATTAAAAATGGTAACCATGACCATTTTAAGACAATCATGTCTTCACTTGGGATAGATAAATAGTGGATATACCCATTTTTTAACTCAAATCAAGCCTTGCCTATGACAGTTGTTCCATGGGTTAAAAGGTGCATCCATGCTATATAGGGTTAGATCCACCTATATAAACACATCCATTTTGTCATTATTAGAGAGACATCAAGAGTTATAATTTATTTGTGCTTCTTTACAATCTGCTCTTCTGCCATTCTACTTGAGGAGTCTTAGTTTAAGGTTTCTACTTGGAGAATCTAGTCTTGTGGAGAATTATTGGATACTTTGGCAGTTCTTAGTGATCCTTAAAAACCACAACAACCTCTTGTGAATCCCTTTTGGATAAGGGAGAGATTGAGTCTCGATGGGTTTATCTTCCAAGTAAGTATCTCTAACTTCGTTCCTCTCTTTAAGAGATAGAATTAGCATAAGTAATGGATTTTGAATAATATTACTCATCTTATCCACGAATTAGGGGTCTTAACTATACATATCATAATTAGGATTCTCTTATGCATGTTTATTTTCATTTGTTTATTAACCTCACTTTGTGTCAGAAGCTTTGGTGAGCACTAGATTAGATTTATTTTCTTTACTTGTTATTAGTATAGTGATTATGAAAACATAGGACTTAATTAGGGTTATTGCATAATTTTGTTTGACTAGAGGCTTTAAAACCCTCCCCAGTGATATTATTTATGATAATAGATCCCTTAATTAGGTCTAGCATATCCCCATATTGATCATGTTCTCAATTATCTAATGTATCCCCAATCAGAAGTATAAGTAGGATCTATCTTCTCTGAGCTAGGATTGATTTGTAGATTTAATGCATTTTTTATTGTATATAATACCTACCTTGAATTGAACCTATCATTCCTTAATCTCTCCCTTAGGCAATGGTTATTTTAAATAGTTCATTGTGGCATTATAATTACAACACTATAAAAATCATCTCTTGGATAAAAGACTCCTACTTTACATCTAAGACTTTCCCAAAAGATAAGATTCTTTCCCTCTAAGTCAAAACCCTAATCAATGACTCTCCAATGTTGGATTAACATAATTGTGAGTTATAGCAATGCAAAAATAAATATTCCTCTCTATTACATTAAAGTGAGAGAGGTATTTATAACATAGATTGACCTTAAACCCTCCTAGGAATTTAATTGACAAGGTCGACCAGGTTGACCTTGTTTGATAGGAAATATAGACTTTAGGCCTAAAACTAGGTTAGTTAGGATGTCAAAGTTACATAATGTGCATTGAATTCCTAACAAGATCAACCAGGTTGACATAGTCATAAAATGAAGAAAAATGGGTATATGCTTAGTTGGGAGATATTTTAGAATGTGAATTTCTAAAATGAGTGTATAAATGGGTTTTAATTACTTAGGGAGTTGGATAAAAGTAATTTATAGTGGTTTTTAGGTAATGGTATAAGAACCAACAATATTAAAAAGAACCAATGGTCTTTCCACCCCTTTTTTAGTGCACCCTTTAAGGCATACACTTAGAGAGATGAAATTAAATAGGTTCCTACAAGAGAAAGTGTTAATAAATGATAAAGTTTAAAAATATTGTGTGTATACATATGCTCCACTTGAAGCTCATCACATGTTATGCAATTGTAACATGGGATGGTGCTTTGAGAAATAACATAACAATACACAACACTGAACTAATAACGTATAGTAAAAAGTTGAAACATAATTGAAAATAAAGAATTGAAAAATATATACCTTCACTTACCTTATCATTATATAATAGAATCTACAGTGAAGCAAATGAAAGAGGCATCAAATGTATGGGACATTAGATCGACCTAAAAGGTAAGCTAAATTTTTGATTTTTTTTGCAAAAATATGGGTTAAACATAGAAAATTTCTCTACATTTTTAGGATTCTATAAATTTTTATGGTTTTAAAAAATATATTGTAGAAACATAGTTATGAACATTTTTTTTAAATTATAAATAATTGGTATCTAAAGCATTTGTAAATTTTAAATATAAAAATAATTTTAACTATTAATTTTCAAATTTACTATTTTGAGAAGCCAAAGCTCCGTGTGACCTAGAGGTGTGATGAAAGAGACCATGGTATGGAGATGATGCATATAAGTTGCTACTAACATGTTTTAGGTCTGAAAAGTACTTAAATTTGAATTGTCTTTGATTTTATTTTAACAATAAGGTATATTTTAAAAACTAGGTATCAAAGAAAATTTGTGCAATAGAATTTACCTAAAAAAATTAGGGTAGAGTAGGAAATAAGAAGAAAAATGGGTAGGGATTAAAGGTCATTAATAATTAGGGAATTAATGATAAATGTGTGAAAAATCATGACCTGGCTAATGTAATTGTAAATTAGTTTGTTAGTAATAGTGGATGATTACATAGTATTAGGATGATTTAGTTATTCAGTAGTTGGTTGAATATGTGTATACACATCGATCTAGTTAGATAATGTCTAGGTGGCCAGTCACATACATCCTAGCTAATTTAGTAATGTATTTAGGTGGTTAATGTAGTTTTAATATATGGCTAATTTCATATGGATTGGTTGATGTAATAGGGTTTTTTGGTCAATTCTATATTGAGTGGCCAATGTAGTTATGTTATGTGGCTAAATTTGTATAAAGAGGCAAATTCAATTTAATTTTAGTAGTGGATGACATACTTAGATACATGTCAAACTTAGTATAAACTTTATTCTTGGTTGACATAGTTAGTTATTTAGATAATGCAATATAAAATGCTGATAAAATTTTAGAATAGGTTAATAAATTAGTTAATTTTGAGTAAATGCATGTATTATTAGTTTTCATAACATGATTTGGTTATTATCTAATATCAAAGGCTAATATATGCTTTGTTGTTTGATATTTTATAGAGACAATGAAGACTATGGTGATTGGTAGATGTAGTTTGGTTACCATATTTATTAGATATATTGATAGCTAATGATCATGTATGATAAACAACATTGGGATTTGGAGGTATTATGCAAATGCATTGTATTCCCTTAAGTTTTGACTTTGTTTCCAGTTTTTTAGGGATATGGGAGTGACTAACCAACACTTTTAGGTGGGTGGTGGATAGGGATACCATTGAGGTGGGTATCACCCTAGAGGATGTCCATGTAATTTTAGGACTTCTTATTGTAGGTACTCCTATTATTTATGATACCCTTAAGATGGACCCTAAGATACAAGCCTTACCTTTATGGGATACCATCTTAGAGAGATATGTTGATGGGCTATGAGTGCATTTATTTGATGTCCCATTTTAAATATCTATAAATCTATTATTAGCATTGTGACAACTTGTGTGATCTATCATAAGTTAGATGGGAAGGTTCCACTATATGTGATCACTTTGTGTCATTCAATATTAGATCAGGGTATAATGTATGACTTAGGGTATGACCTGGGGTTGTGATTTGGGTAAATTTGTTTCATGGTATGTATATAATTATTTCACTAAGGTAGATGACTATGGGCCCCATTATTTTGTTGATAAATTGTATTTATGAGAGATGTCCTATGTATCCTCCTTAAAATTTACCCCACATGATAGATGATAATTTACCTCATGTTTTGAGATGGAGACAAGACCATGTGTTATGGGTTGTACTTCATGCCTCAGAATTATAGACTATCACCCTAGGAGATATTTTGTGGTAGTTGTATATGTGTATTTTATCTAGTTGGCCATCTTGGCCAACAATTTTTTAGGGATTAGGCCATGTTTGTACATGTGGGTATAGACACATCTTATTATTCACTTAGTTACTTAGGGTTTCCATTAGCCACATCTTGTTATTCATTTACTTAGTTAGTTGGGGTTACCAACTTTAGTAG